>JBBPBX010022640.1:19711-41231 GCA_038048925.1 Garcialebias charrua
ACATCTTTGAGCAATAACTTGTGAAACTTTCTGAATAGATGGGATACATTTTTGTTGTTGAAATACAGGCACAAAATTGCTCCTTTTTTTTTCTCCTGCAGACAAATATTTCATCCTTGAGCTATATCTGTAGAAAAAATTACCCAACATTGAAGTAAATCTAATGTCAGAATAATCTTTGAGATTTTCTAATCCTGCTTTTCTTCCTGCAGTTTTTTTTTATCCAGAACGTTGTTTAGCTGCTATAGGGCTGGATGATATAGCCAAAACTTTTCATCACAATATATTTCTTAATTTCGGTCGATAGCGATATAATTCAATATCGATATAAACAATATAAAAGCCTCAGAAAAACTACAAACTATACAAATAAATTAACGTTCATCTTTTATTTGTATTTAGCTTTCAAAAAAATTGAAATCCCTATCAATAAAATTTAAAATTCTCAACTTTGTCAATATTAATAGTTTTAACTTTAAACAACAACTTTAAAATTGACAGCATTGAAATTCATAGTTAATTAAATAAAACTTTTGGGTGACGTTATTGATGAGAAGCTGACATGGAAATATCATGCAAATTTCTTAAGAATAAAAATAACAAAATCAATTGCATTACTACCCTGATGCATGCTCAATTGCATTACTGTATAAAAGTAAGAGGTTTTGAATGACAAAGCTTTGAATATATTGTACTGTACAGTATATTGAAATGATTGCTCCATATTTAATTTATTGTATTGAAGTTTGGGGAAAAGCATTCAAAACAATTACAAACCCTATTTTTATTTGACAAAAAAGAGCTATAAGAATTATTATTATTTCATCAATTGAAATTATGATTTGGTTGAACATAGTATTTTACAAATTATGTATAAAGCTCATAAAAATATTACCCCCAAATATTCAACTAAAATTTGTTTTTAAAAAAGACAGTCATTATAACCTTAAGAGAATGTAAATGTTTGTAAAACCTCCATTCAGAGCTACCGGTAGTCTGAAGGAGCTGAGTTGTAATTCAGGGAACATGATTGTGGAGTTGTCTCAACATAAACAATTCTAAAACAATTTATATGTTTAAAAAGATGATTAAATTAAAGTTGTTGGGAAGGTATAGTGCAGGCGAGGATACCTGAAGTTTTTTTGTTTTCAGTTTGGAGATTGTTCAAGTGAAGGTTGTTGTTTGTTTGTAGTTATTTTGTATTTTTTAATTAAGGGGCAGATATACAATTTTTTTCTGCTTTCTGCACCTTTTCTGCACCTTTTCATTCTGATGAATTTGTTTTATTTTGAACGAATGAATAATTAGTCTTTCCTCTTATCAATGATGTCATCTGCTTTCTCTTCGTTTGTGAAACCTTGTTCAGTCACATTCTGACGGTCATGGGCACTCGTTTTGAAGCGAAAACTTAACGCGCATTGGAGATTAGCTTAGCCTGCTACCGCTAATGCCTTCTGGACTCGAGCTCTGCGTAACTTCTACGTCACCACGCACTTACGTAGCGGTGTCACAGCTTTTTCTGTCCGGGTTGAAACTGAAGCTGCCGCTTCAACCCGAACAGAAAAAGAAAAGCGTCAGTGAAACGCTGTAATCCTATCGAAATATCGAAACTCATATCATCGTTATTGAATAAAAGTATACCGCGAGATATATCGATATCGAATTATTGTCCAGCACTAACTGCTAGTATAACAGTCTGCTCTTCTTGGCAATCATAGTTCATCAAACTACCTGAGCAATGTATCAAAGTTCATGCTCAATAAACCAGATAAAAAATCCAACAGTTAAGTCATGTCCTCTTGACAGTTTATGTTGAAATTTTCTGTCTTTCATCCAGAAGACTTCATCAGTCTGAGGAATCACAGCAAACTCAGTTCTATAACTAGCACACTCGGGATAAGATGGTTACTGGTGCCCTTACCCCCGTCAACTCCTGAGGCAGCCATGGATAAAGTGGTTCAAAACATCAAAGTTCATGCTCAATAATCCAGGTAAAAAAATCCCCAAAAGTTAAATGTAAATCAGGTCCTCTGGATGGTTTCTTTGTGTTGAAACATTTCGTCTTTCATCCAAAAGACTTCTTCAGTCCGAGGAGCCACAACAAACTCAGTCCCATGAGTAGCACCATCAAACTGGTTGATCCACTATAGCTACATATTTACATGCACAAAATTCTTTGACCGGATTGAAATTTTTTCAGATTGAATAATTCAAATGTATAGTTTACGTTGGCACAGTCTATTCATGATGAGCGTTTACAATACATGCAGTGGGCTTTTATTCTGAACAGAAGTACTGACATGCGCAGAGTGGTAAACTCTCCTTAAAAAAGCTACCAAAGAAGAAGTTCTACTTCCACTTCCGGGATGGACGTAAACAAACCTGAGCGTCCAAAATGGACCCTTGACAGGATTTAATGATGGAGACGTTGCTGCACTCCCTGATTGAGCTGCAGGTAATACAAATAATTTTGAGCTCTTTCAAAGATTCTAGTAGAAATGTTGTTGCTCACCGACCAGTTTTGCTTCCCCGACATGCTAATATTATTAGCATTAGCCAGGCGGAAATGACATGGGTTGCACATGCGCAGTCGGGTCAGTTTTTCATGATCAGAAAACAAAATGAACAGGTAAAAAGCAGTGTTGTTTTCGTTGACGTAACGCTGACGTAAATTTTTCGTCAACGCCCCCTTTTTTCATGACAATAACGAAACGGTAACTAAATAATCATTGCTCTTTAATGATTAAAACGTGACGAAATGTGTGTGAGTTTTCGTTAGACGAGACGAGACTGAACGAAAATGTTTCGTTCAATCAATAATTTATATTTCTGTGGAAAGTCAGCTGTTTGGTCACGCCCACCACCGCGGTGTTTATTCAGCATGGCCACGCGCTGCGCGCTCACCTGTGACTTCCTTTTCAAACTGGACCATGGAAGATCCTGCAGCAGCATGTTGCACAAAGGAGCTCGGTCGGTGGCCGGCCGGCCGCCAGCCCAGAAAAGATTTATGGACTTAGTATTTAACCCAACTGTGAGAGAAGAACCGAATGTATGTATTTTTTTTAATAAATCCTGTCCTTGTTTGAAGCTGTTTGGTTATAGAATTGTCGCTGCTGTGTGTGTGGGTCAGGTTCTGGTTCTGTTTGTTTGGACTCACTGCTGCTGACTTGTCACAGAATAGCGCATTCACGTTTGACCTCCGCGTCAACTTTTTGCCTAATAAGCTCATTTATAACAACTGCGAGGAAGTGCTATTGTGTAGTTATTGCATTTGAAGCGGGTAAACAAGCATATGCTGTCAGAAACTTTTTCTGCTCAGTGGTTTGGTGTGTCCAGGATCTAGTGTGGACCGAACGGTTCGAGACGGTTCCGAGAGAGTCCGTCGTTGTTTTCGACAGTTGAATCGCTGTGTTGCTGAGCGTTGAGCTTAGTGTAACTGTAGAATGTGACTTGCTATATTTCAGAATTTTACTGCTCTGTTTATAAGCGTTTTTATGTGTTGAAAAGTCCGGAAACTTTTGCTAACTGATAGCTACTTTCTGTTCAAAATGGCCGTGGCGTTTGTTTATGTATTGTGATTGGTTGTCGGGGCTGTAGAGACACACTGTGATAGGTCAGAGGGAAAGAACTACAACTCCCATGACGACTACAAGTTCTGTGATTGGTTGTCGGGGCTGTGTAGACACACTGTGATAGGTCAGAGGGAAAGAACTACAACTCCCATGACTACTTGAGTTAAGAACTCAGCATCTTCAGTGACAAACTCAGTGCTCCATTTATTATTATTTTGATTTTGATTATGAATTGTGCAATAGAATAACGAGCAAAAAATAAAAAAAATAGACTTTCTGAACTATAATACAGATACAATTCCCTTCTTTTTCATTTATTCATTATTTTTTTTACCCAGTGTCATTTTCTTTTTGGCCTTGACAACCCAAATATTGTGGACTTGAACTTTTTTTATCGGCTGTCATGCCTGCAAAAGTGAAAATAATATTGTGACAAATGCTGTCCACTGAGGCCTGATCCACCCACAGATGTAATCCTCTTTGACGTGACCCAATCTCATTTAAATGGGGGGCTCTCTTTTTTCACTAAGTGCAGATATTTCTGTCGTTCTGTGGAGGACGTGTGAAGCGATGCAGGCAGCAGTGTGTTATGTTTTAATTGGTTATCTATAGTGTTTATAACATTTCAAAAACACTTAACAATTTCAGACCTAACGTTTTGCACAGAAATTAGATGGAAGTCAAATTTCCTCTAATCTTTGAACAATGTATGTATAGAAAGATGGTTCAAACAGCCATTTACCAACACAGGTTGGTCGTTATATTTATTATCTGCGACGTTTTTATGTCTATATTCTGTTTTTTACCTTCATTTTGTATGTTGCCTATGTGTTGCCTGTTTGTTCAACATACTTTAAAGAGGAACTAAACCCAAAATTAACTTTTTTTAGCTGACTAATATGTTTTCTTTTTTTTTTTAAAGACTAAAACTAGACTTAAATTTTTTAAGTTTTTGTCGATTTAAACTGAACTAAAACCATTAAATATAGAAATGACTAAAACAGACTAAAACTAAGAAGTATTTTAGTCTAAAAGACTATGACTAAAACTGATATCAAAATGGCTGTCAAAAACAACACTGGTAAAAAGGTGTGCATGTGTTTACATGCACACCTTTCAAATTATGAATTGGCATAAACCACCCGTCTCATTCTGATTACAAATTCATTCTGATCGATCTAAATGAACAAAAAATAATCTGAATGGAGCGTTTACAGGACACATTTTTATTCCGAATGGCCATTCAATCCGATGATTTATGTCCATGTAAACCTATCTTATGTGAGTGTGCTACTTATGGGACTGAGTTTTTTTGTGGCTCATTGGACTGATTAAGTCTTTTGGAATAAAGACAAAACGTTTCAACATAAACTGTCTAGAGGACCTGACTTACCGGTAACTTTAGTTGGATACCTGAACATTAAATGTGAGAAAATGAGATTAACTGGGACTCTTTCTTTCCAGTTCCAATGAACAGTTTTTGGGATCATTTAGGAGCAAGTCATATTGTGACTAATGGTTCTGGAAATATGAAAGAGTAAGGAAATGTGTGAAGCTGTTAATTAGCTTTGTATTAAGAAATGTTTTAAACGACGACAGTTTCACCTTATCATGTTGATGAGAACAGAAACTCCAGAGAATGGTGATGAAGGAGAGGACTGAAGTCCTTGTCTGTTTTGTTAAAAGGGATAGTCCACCAGTTTTAGCTGTCAAGTTGGCAGTAAACAGGATCAGTGTGCTATGCATTTTTACATCCTCTGAAGTTCTTGTGTAATGAGAAAAATTTGGGGAGCTGCTTTTTGTCTCTTGCTAAATCAGCTGTGATCCTTTGGACCCTCCATGTTTTACTACTTGATTATAAATCCTTGTCACAACAGAGAGGGTTGTTTTGGGGAGGAAGGTTTGTCAACAATAAATTGGCCTAAAAATAAAAACTCTTCTGCAAGCGTTTGAAAAAAAAAAACAATACATGCCAGCCTGATGCATTGTTCATGACAAGCCGACACAAGTTTTTTATACTAAATGTTTTTATTTACCAACAAGTGGACTGCAGCATTTATATTTCTTTTATTTTTCAGCGTTAGTCTACACTAGATCACATTCTCAGTCACATAGTTTTAAGATTTGATTTAATCTTTGTTTTTAAAAGAAAAGGTAAACCTGAGTGAATAGATGATGGGATTAAAACCAAGATTGAGTTTTTCTTTTTCACAACACTTGTTTTAAAAGATAAAGAAGGAACGATTGATGTGATCAATGAAGTGTTTTCTGTAGATCTGAAACGGGGAGCTTGTTGTGCCAGTTCTCACATGTGCAGATGGGTTCCAAATCCACTTTCAGCACATGTTTTAAAGCCAGACGTAGCCAAGATCCAGCACATCAGAGTCACAGACAACTGACTGAAGTTAGTCCAACTCCGAGGCATCTACGGTAAGCCCGTTTTTCAGTCGACTGCAGATTTTAGACATGTAGATGTTTGTAGTTGATTTCAAGGAATGCTCACACTGGGTTTAAAATGAATCTGTGACTGAGGTTAAAACCAGGAACTATAAATTTAACGTTTGTATCATGCTGAAGTATGAAAAAAGTCCATTGCAAGGGTCAACATACAGTAAGCGATTTCCGGTTGTCATCGTCTCGGACAACTATCTCGTCTTGAGTTGTGTGTTGGACAACCAAGTGAAACAACGTGGATTAAAGTTTTCTGTCACCACAAAGGATTTCCATCATCACTTTCTGTTGTTTGTAGTTTATCATAAATATCTGTGCAGTTCAATTAGTGTTTTAGCAATAAAAATGTGTTGTGGCTGTTTGGATGAGCTAAACTTGATTATATTTAGATCTACACTGAGATATGTTTGTACTATGATAAATGTAATTCAGTAAATGATCAAATATGAACAATAAATGGTATTAAATTGCTACATAGCTGGAATCCTGTAAATATAATCACTTTGAATGAAATAATAATTTGAGGGGAAAAACTGTCAGTCTGGCCAAAAAAGAAAAGTAAGATGATTCATACTCTGCAAAGGGCTTCCTGTGCTATATATTTTTTTCAAACTACCGGTACATCTGACAACCCCTCAGTTTAAAACACTGCGATGACATTAAAGTGAACTACAGAAAAGTTTAGTCTTCTTACAGCTTTGTTAGATAACTGTAATGAAAGAGTCTACCACTCAGCAGACTGGAAATTACAAACGGTCCACAAGATGGCTGACTGAGAACATTTGTAATGGTAAACTTTGTGTATAGTGCAATATACTTATTAAAATTACATTTTTGTGGAGATTTGTTTTTGCCTTTTTTATTGTAGTGGTTACAGACAACCAAATGTTTTGGTGGATAACCAGATCTCAGGGGGTTGTCTGCTGGATAACCTGAAAATGTTCTTGTCCACCTTATCTATGTTCTTGTCCTGCAATGCTTATGCTGTTTCTCCAATATGGGTGCAGCTGAGCTTCCTTTGTAGGGTGGACAGGGTGAGGAGCCCCGTCATCTGGGGGAGTTCATCGTACAGCCACTGCTCCTTCACATCGAAAGGAGTCAGATGAGGTGGCTAGGTACAGATTAGTGCAGGGGTCACCAACACAGTGCCCGCGGGCACCCGGGTGCCCCCAAGGACCATTTGAGGTGCCCTCGGACCTGTTCTAAAAATAGCACAACTCACTACACTACTAGGCTGCATTTAAAATGTCATTTTATTCAGTTATTCTTTTTTTGTATTTATATATATTTTAAAATGTCTATCTTAAAAATATGTTCTTAAAATATGTTCATTATACATTCTTTTCAATTTACGCTTTGTCATTTCCGAAGAGTTTATCAAACTGGTGCCCTTTGTATGACTCCGTACCCACGAAGTAGCTCTCAGTTTCAAAAAGGTTGGTGACCCCTGGATTAGTGGTTGGAGACTGATATAGTGTGATTGATGACAATTTCTCAAATAAATTGGAACTTTGAGTTTGAATAGCAAATATCCAGAATTTCAAGTAGTCCATATATATATTTCTCTTGCACATAAAAAAGGCCTTCAGGTATATTTGTGTTAGTTTAATGCAAGCCTCTTTTCACAAAAAGCAATGCCTGATGAATGTTTTAGCCAAGACTCTTGTTTTTCTGTAAGTGTGAAATATCACCAAATAATGCAACAATTGTTTTCCAGTAAGACTCGATGTGAGTTTAAGTACCGTATTTTCCGGTGTACAGGTCGCACCTTTTTATGTTTTTTCAAGGCCTGCGACCTATACACAGGTGCGACCTATTAGGGCTGGGCGATATGGAAAAAATCATATATCACGATATGGACTTTTTTATATCACGATAACGATATATATCACGATATATACAACACGATGTGTGTATGTGTGTACAGGAAAAATTTGGACCAAAGTTTTTTTATTTTATTATTTTACTACAGATAGTTACAATTATAAGAATGTGAACAAAACGAACAAGGAAATTTGGACCAAAGTAGAAACTAGATCTACCTAAGATCTACCTTAATTCAAGGAGTACGATTATGGAATGACTTAATGCCAAATGACAAATGTTAAGGAAGCCAAATCATTCCTTGTATTTAAGAAACTGGTAAAAAATGAATTGCTAAAAAAAATAAATGAATCTAATTTAATGTGTGATATATGTGAATTGAAAATTGACTGAGTTATTTACTTATTTTGTTATTATAGAAAATATTGTTTGAACTGTTATTAGATGAATAAGGAGCAGATTTAATAAGATTTATTCTTCATCTGCTACCTTTCATTTTATTTTTATTTATTTTTTTCTATTATGAATACGTTAATTGTTGTATTTCATATTATAAAATGAATAAACTAACAAACAAACAAACAACTCCTTTTCTACTTTGGTCCAAATTTTTCCTGCAGGTGGCGGTAGAACAACAGCTGCTAATTAAACTCACGAAGAAGAAATCCGCTCTGAAGTTTGAGTAAACAAAGCAAGAAACAGAAAAGAGAAAACGTTGCGTTTGATTGCGGTTCTGTTATGTCTCTGGTCTGTTTTGTATTGGTTAACTGGACCCGAGTTCGGACTCGGTTGGACTCTGGGTTCGTGTCCTCTGGACCCATTTTGTCTCAGAGTTTCAGCGGAGCGAAACAATGGAAGCTAACAAGGTGAGCTTCCCCCTCTTTTTGGTAAAAGTTATTCTTCTTAGGCTGCCTGTGCAGCTGTTTTCTCCTTGTTGAGACTCTATGGTTGAGACACCGGCCGGCTTCATGCGCCTGCGGCTCTGTTGCTCTCGAGTTTAACAACGTAAAGCATGTGTTGCAAACCCGCGCGTGCGTCCAACATAAAGCAGCGCCGTCATCTCGCAAAACCCCATATGAAGCTTCTTTGCGACAGTTATTTTTTTATTCTTATTTATCACGATAGAGACGATAGAAGGAAAGTAGCACGATAGACACGTTTCTATCGTCCCCACGATATATATCGTCATATCGCACAGCCCTACTCAGGTGCGACCTATATATGGCTTGTTATCACTTTCGGTGAAACAAATTTTTAAATCCAGCTCATTTCACAATTACGTTCATTTATTAAGGAAAAGTTCAGCTCAGACATATATTTGCTATAATTTTTATCAAACAAATAATTGTTTTTAAGTGTTAATCTTCTTAAAAGCCTTGCTGTGCGCTCCTGTGGCAGACATTTGCAGCAGAGCTAAACGTAGGTGCGACCTATACACCAGTGCGACCTATCTAGGGATTTTTCCAATCTATTGGTGATAATTGGACAATGCGACCTATACACAGGTGTGACCTATACACCAGAAAATACTGTACCTGCTGAAAGAGATGGGCTAAATGTTCACACATGCTCACTTCTGTGTTTGTGTTGAAGTTTGTCACCTCAGATTTAATGAAGGAAATAAGACAAATAGTGTTTATAGTGAAAATGTAGAAAAAACTAGGATTGGGGTTTAGCTAGATGTAATTTCATCCATTTTTAACTCTGGGATATAGAACAACAAGACTTTTGTTTGCTATTGTTTCTGATGGTAACCATGGTGTTTCTCACTATATTTCATTTTCATTCATTATTATTAAACCATTCAAATCAGTGTACTTCCCTAAATGGCAAATATTCATTCATAAAAACAAAAGCTAAAGTAAACAGTTGCCACGTCCAGTCTATTTATTTACTGCATCAAAGCATTTTGCAGTTGAGGAAGACACTACTGAAGTGGCTTCTCTAAAGCAAATATAGTGCCTTCCATAATCCACAGAAACATGAAACATATGCAGGATGAGATGATATACAGACCCTTTCCAAAAAATTTGAATATCATGAAAAAGTTGTTTAACTTCCATAATTCCATTCAAAAAGTTAACCTTTAATAGATGAAAGATTCAGGGCCCACAATTTAAACAATTTCAAGTATTTATTTGTTTATTTTTGTATAATTTTGGCTTCTAGCTCATGAAACCCAGAAAACAGAATTTCAAAAAATTAGAATACTGTGGAGAAATCAGCCCAAATGTTGCAGGGCATGAATGTTTTAAAGTGAGTGTAACACACTAATCTTCTACTAAACTCAAAGCACCTGCACAGGTTTCCCCAGGTGTCATTAAATTGCTTCGGTTTGGTTCAGTTGTCTCAGTTCGGTTCAATATGGGGAAGACTGCAGACCTAACTGGCCAGAAGACCATCATTGATCCCTCCATAGGATGGGTAAGGCACAAAAGTTCATAGCTAAGGAGGCTGGCTGTTCACAGAGTGCTGTGTCCAAGCATATCAATGGAAAGTCTAGTGGATGAGAAAAATGTGGCCGGAGAAGATGCACCAGCAAAAGAGATGACCGTGGGCTTCAGCAGATTATCAAACAGAGAAGATTCCAGAATCTGGCAGAGATCCAGAAAGAGTGGAATGAGGCGGGAGTCACAGCTTCAAAAACCACCACATTCAGACGCATCTGGGAGATGGGCTACAACTGTTGGGTTTCTCTGTCCTCTTTGCCGATTAAAGTAAAGTGTGCCTTTTATTCAGAAATCAAGGTCCAAGGGTTTGAAAGAAGAAGGTTGAGGAACAGAGCCCATACTGCTTTAGGTCCAGTGTGAAATATCCACAGTCAGTCATGATTTGAGGTGCAATGTCTGGTGCAGGTGTTGGTAAACTCTGCTTTCTTAAAATCCAAGGTCACCGCAACAGTAGTACGGGCAGTACGGGTCGGGAATAACACATCCAGCACCATCACATTGAATACAGGAGCCCCACAAGGATGTGTGCTGAGCCCCCTTCTATTCACCCTGCTAACACACGACTGCACACCATCATACAGCTCCAACCACTTCATCAAGTTTGCGGACGACACAACAGTGGTGGGTCTCATCAGCAACAACGATGAGACGGACTACAGGAACGAGGTGAGCCGCCTGGCCTTGTGGTGCGGACACAACAATCTCACTCTCAACGTGGAGAAGACAAAGGAGATTGTTGTGGACTTCAGGAAGAGGGATGCACAACATGCCCCTCTGACCATCAACAGCACCACAGTGGAGAGAGTGGACAGCACCAAGTTCCTGGGAGTGCACGTCTCAGAGGACCTGTCCTGGAGCAGGAACACTGCATCACTGGCCAAGAAGGCTCACCAGCGCCTCTACTTTCTCCGCAAGCTGAAAAGGGCTGGAGCTCCAACCCCCATCATGTGCACCTTCTACAGAGGTGCCATAGAAAGTGTCCTGACCAGCTGCATCACGGTGTGGTTTGGTGCATGTACTGCATCCTGCCGCAAGAGCCTCCAGCGCATCGTGAGAGCAGCTGAGAAGATTGTCGGCACCTCCTTCCCCTCACTACAGGACTTACACAGCAACCGCCTCACTCGGAAAGCCCTCTGCATGGCAGGTGATCCCACACACCCACTACACAGCTGCTTCAGCCTGCTGCCATCAGGGAGGAGACTGAGGAGTCTCCAGGCTCGAACCAGCAGACTGAGTGACAGCTCTGTTCATCAGGCAGTCAGGATGCTTAACTCTCTACCTGCTCTGCCCCCCCTCCCACTTGTACTGCATTAACACTAAAAACTTTCACACATTACCACACAACACAAAGACTTTAACACTGGACTCTGTGTCATCAAAACGGGTTATTCACTCAACTCACGGTCATGTGCTCATTCAGTTTGCACTACTTCTTATATTTGCACTAATGTTTGTATTACATTACTGCCTATAGTCATACTACTGTTTACATTCACTGTTTACATTTATTACTACTGTTTACATTTATTACTACTGTTTACATTTATTACTACTGTTTACATTTACACAAAGGTGGGCGAATGAACGCTAGGGAGCGCTAAAGCGCTATTCCGCTTACAGTGGACCTAAACTTTTTGTCAGCGTTTTTGTGAATTGACTAACTTTTATAATTCATAAGCGGATTTCTGCTATTTTTATTTAAAATGCAGTACCGCTAATAACTAATTATCTATCAGTAAAAACCAATAAACTTATTTACAAGCTCATAATGCTGCTTGTTTTACCTTTTTCCCCACCGTAAACAGCAGAGAGGAGGAGGGTGGGAGGGGGAGGGAGGGTTGGAGGGGGGAGGGAGCAGAGGGGGGGATCTACCATGTAGGTAAATGCCTGGGGATCCCATCAGCATGAGGCCCCGGCCCCGCCGCGCCCCGGCCAGTCACCTAATTCCTAACATTGATCCTGCTTGTTAATCTACATTTAACATAAAAATAATTATAGTTACGATGAAAACAATCATTAAATAAGCAATTTAAAAAACGGTTGATTTCATTATCCCCCTACTAAAAATGGACTATTCCATCTCGACAGCTTCCGGGTTAGAGGTGAACTCAGGGGCTAATTCCGTGGCTAGCTGTTTGTGCTGGGTACTTGGACAAATCCTTAGAAAACCCAGCTGTTTCAAGCCAAATTAACGCGGCCGGAGGATTCTATTTTGTGTTCTGTGTACACCACGCGACGGTGAGTCGTTATTTTCATGTATTTTTATTACTTTTCATTAAATCTGTTGAGTACCTATAGACGCTAACTGTGTCTGCCGGTTGGTTGTGGGTTACTAATGGAAATCCTTAGAAAACCCAGCTGTTTCAAGCCAAATTAACGTGGCCGGAGGATTCTATTTTGTGTTCTGTGTACACCACGCGACGGTGAGTCGTTATTGTCATGTATTTTAATTACTTTTCATTAAATCTGTTGAGTACCTATAGACGCTAACTGTGTCTGCCGGTTGGTTGTGGGTTACTAATGGAAATCCTTAGAAAACCCAGCTGTTTCAAGCCAAATTAACGTGGCCGGAGGATTTTATTGTGCGTTTTGTGTCGACCATTCGACGGCGAGTCGTTAGTTTTATGTATTTGGGTTACTTTCATGTATAAATGCCGTGGCGACACACCCGTGTATTTGAGATTTAAACGTGGTTTTAGGGATTAAAAGATCATTCTATTTTTTGTTAATTTCGTGGCCGAATAGAATATATGTACGTAAAGTATTAAATAAATCCTTTGATTTTTGTAATTTCATCCTTTTAGGATCATTTTTGTTACATTTGGCAGTGTAGTGCAAATATTGATAACGCTGCCGGCTATATATAAATATATATATATATATATATATATATATATATAATATAGAAAATATATAAATAGCGGATTGGATTAGCTTCCCCTAATTTTCATAAGACATTTGTGCTTTTGAAATTGTGGACCTAAAAAAATTAATAAGCGTTTTAGAAATTGTGGAACTAATTTTTTAATTAGCGGTGCCCAGCTGTGCATTTACACTACTTTTTATATCTACACTACTGCTGATATATATATATATATATATATATATATATATATATATATATATATTTTTTACTAGCCTTATTGCATATGCCACTTTACCTCTATACCAATATCAACTACCTCATACATATACTGTGTACATAAACTTCATATGCTGCTTTGTCACTCTATTACAAATGTCAATGCCAGAACTTTCATTTTATTTTATAGATATACTTTTTACACTTTTATACTACTATGCAAAAAACTCAGGACAGTATTACACTTTTGTTATTTCATTTTATGCTTATGTTTATTAAATGTTTAGTGTTTTAGTGTTGGTGTAACTTTTCATACTTTCATACTACTACTATGCAAAAACTACTATGCAAAAACTCAGGACAGTATTACACTTTTATTATTTCATTTTATGCTTATGTTTATTAAATGTTTTAGTGTTTAAATGTTTACTGTTGCACCGAGGGACAGAGAGAAATGCAATTTCAATCCTGTGTATGTCCTGTACATATTGCAGTTTTGACAATAAAGTTGACTTTGACTTTTGACTTTTTGACTTTGAACAGTCTATACCAGAATGTTTTAGAGGACTTCACGATTCCTTCTGCTGATGATCTGTATGGAGATGCAGATTTCATCTTCCAGCAGGACCTGGCCCCTGCCCATGCTGTCAGAAGCACCAAAACCTGGTTTGATGTACATGCTACAGTGCTTGACTGGCCAGCCAACTCACGTTTAACCCCATTGAGAATCTATGGGGTATTCTCAAGAGGGAAATGAAGGCCACCAGGCCCAACAACAAAGAAGAGCTGACGGCAAGCATCAAGGAAATCTGGGATTCCACAACACCCAGTCAATACCACAGGCTGATTGCCTCAATGCCACGTCGCATCGAGGCAGTGATTAAGGCAAAGGGATTCCTAACCAAGTATTGAAGATTGACATATCGTTTTGAAAGTACCATATTTTGATTGATTTTGTTGTGATAATAATTTCTTTCTTTTTTTCCTGCAAAAACTGAGAAGGCTGATGTCTTCACAGTATTCAAATTTTTTGAAATCCTGTTTTTGTGGGTTTCATGAGCTGGAAGCCCAAATTATGTAAAAATAAACAAATACTTGAAATCATTTAAAGTGTGGGCCCTGAGTTTCTCATCTATTAAAGATGAACTTTTTGAATGGAATTATGGAAGTTAATAATAATAATGAATTTAATTTATAACGCACTTTTCATTAATAAAAATCTCAAAGTGCAACAAAAGCAAAGATCAAATAAAACAAGTGATAAAATAAAGTAAAATCACTAATAATATCAACTAAGATCAATGATAAAATCATGTGGAGGCAGAATAGGCTTGCTTAAAAATAAAATAAAAACAAGTGATAAAATCAAGTAAAATCAATAATAATATCAACTAAGATCAAAGATAAAATCATGTGGAGGCAGAATAGGCTTGCTTAAAAAGAAAAGTCTTTAAGCCGCTTTTAAAGTCAACCAGTGACTGTGGAGCTCTCAGGTAGTCAGGGAGGGAGTTCCATAGGTGGGGGGCAGCCACACAGAATGCCCGGTCTCCCATGGTCCTTAATTTGGTTCGAGGAATGTGAAGGAGATTCTGTGATCGTAGAGACCGGGTGGATGAATATGGTGCAAGAATGTCCTTTAGATAGTCAGGTGAAGTTCCGTGTAAGCATTGATGGGTAATGAGAGCAGTTTTGTACTGAATTCTGTAGGTGACAGGAAGCCAATGGAGGTTATGGAGAATGGGTGTAATATGTTCAAATTTACGAGCTCTCAATAAAATCCTTGCTGCACTGTTTTGAATATATTGAAGTTTCTGAAGGTTTTTGCCAGGGATTCCAATAAACAGGGAGTTGCAGTAGTCGAGCCTGGAGGAGACAAAGGCATGGACGAGTTTCTCAGCATCAGAAAAAGTCAGAGATGGGCGAAGTCTGGAGATGTTTCAAAGATGGAAGAAGCAGGTTTTAAACAGATGCTTAATGTGATTTTCAAATGTAAGATGAGAGTCCATTTTTATTCCAAGATTTGTAACAGAGGTGGAGAGGGGGATGTCTTGTCCAGAAAAGGAAATTGTTGTTAAAGTTGATGTTTGTATCTGGTGAGGGGTGCCAATCAGTATGGCCTCAGTCTTGGAGCAGTTTAATTGAAGAAAGTTCTGATTCATCCATGCCCTTATTTCCTCCAGACAAAAGCAACTCCAAGTTTTTCTTACCATTAATTCAGCAAGAGGCCTGTGCAACATTATGCCGTTTGAAGGCATTCCTTTTTGTCTTTTAGTGTAAATTATTTTGTTGTGTTTGAGCCTCCCTAAACATTAGAGGGGAAGTAGAATTAGAGGGAAGTCTTGATTTGGATAATGATGCTTGTTCCTGCTGCTTCCATCAGGCCTGAAAATATCACAGACGTGACTCTGGTCTGGTCCAGTCACCAGACCAATCTGCTAATATTAGATCTGTTCCTTTTCAGCTGAAGGGCATACACTTGCAAAGTAAATACACACTCCTTTGCACATATCTCACCATTTATACTTCATTTTGTGTGTCTAAAAACAGTGCATGGTCCTGATTTTATCCCAGAAAGTATTTTAACATCATGGCACCCACCTCCTGCATTTAGCTGATTAAAAAAAACACACCCTACAAGGTGACTGTTTCCAGCAAATAAGCTCTGGATTTTCATGTGGGGAGACAAAAATCCTCTTAATGATGGCTCTCGGATGTAATTGTATGTTGAACAGTCGTAACATTACTTGCCTGGGCCAGTTACAGTTTGAGGTAATGTTGGTAAAAACAACCACATTGAAACAAAATGACCAACAGCTTGGTGAGCTCTCTCTGGAAAGGACTCACACCCAGTCTTTTAAAAACATGTTTTGACAAAAAAAATGTCACCAGGCATGTCAAAGAACAATTATCAGAGGTACAGAATGTATAATATGCTAATATCTACTGAATGTTTGAGCTTAAAGCGGGTAAATGTTTTTTTATGGCCAGAGAATGTATGGAGATATTTTCTTACATTTACAGTATTAGAAATTAAATGTACTAGAAATTAAATGTACTGTACATCACTTTCTACAAGTGATGAACTGATTGCTTATTTGTTATGACTACTTAATTTTTGGTTAGGGTCAAATGTTTTTATGCTGGACACATTGCAAAATATTGTCTGTATGAATGATTAAGGGGAAAAAAGGCAATTTGTTTGTCTAGATTCTAATTGCATGGAAACAAAGACGTATCTGTTTGCTCACACTATGAGCTGCATTTTTTTCCCATATATTGTCAGATTTCCAATCAATAACTCATGTGGTATAGAAGGTAAACTGTATGATAGACGAATAACGCCATTTACTGTATTTTCTCAGGGTTTACAAAGTGCAACATTAGTCTCTGCTGTTATACACAATAGATGAGGCAGAATGTATCAAAGTAAAAAAAAAATATACTGTCTGTAAATCTTAGCATGTTATCTGTAAACGTCTGTAAATATTAGCCAAGAAAACTGAAATTCGTCATTTAGTTTCCACCTTTTTTATAATTTAATGACATTTACAACTGCTGGTTGCCTTCAAAGACGTTTTAATAGGTGCGTCCAGTCACCACACTGATGTGAATTAAATGATTTCCACTGTCCTTGTATTGGATCAAGTCCTGCCTCCTCTGCACTCTACCCAGACGCATTAACATTCAATCAATGTGCATGTGTGGATTACCGGTATTAATTAAACCAGTCATGAAAGCATGAATCCAGTCAGAACCACAAGTCTTAGTCTTAGACTAAATTGCTTATGATTTTTCCCGAAGCATTGTTCCTCTACTCAAGGCTTTTATAACCATATTACTTTGAATTGAGGCCAAAGCAAAACAAAACTACAGCTGCAGACTGTTGCATATCTCGTCCTTTTCTAAAACTACAAAAAGCTAATAGAAAAAGTAAATGATAGAAACTACTTCCAGCCTCCAAAAGGGATGTAAAGTAAGTTTCCAGGAGTGACTACAGTAACTGGGACATTTAGCTTCCAGTAATGAAAACAGCGTATGTGACTTATTTCTCCTTGTTCTCTGATCTCATTGAGAAGAGTTTATTTTTCTGGTGTTCGATGCAGCATTCCCAACCTGATCAAACTCTATTCTGTAGGTAAACTTAAAACATTTTGTTTTTTTGTTGGAGCATGTTTGTAGCAGATGCAGGGTCTAAGGGGAGTTGCTGCACGCTCAGATAAGAAGTGCTTTTTGTCAGAATGGCTTTGACCCACACACTGGCTCAGAGGAGAGCTGCAGCTAAATGCTTGACGCTGTCATGAGTCTGAAGCAGGTGTTGAGATGGAAGATGCTGCAGTCAGTCACCAATACATTAGTATTCTCTGCTTGGCTGCTGTGCAGTGAAATAATGCAGGCTTGAAAGTTCATTATCAGTATGCACAGCTTAAACATTTTTTTTAAGAGACATTAGCTGACATTTGAATGATCAGTCGTTTCTGATCATTTTCTTCTTTTTTGGTGTCAGTTTTGGTTAAGACTATGCTCCTTATGATTGTTTTCTGGTCAAAGGTGGAGGTAAAATGTAAATCTATAAGTCATTTGTTCCTTTTCCTAGTCAGCTAAATTATTAGTTAAAAACAATTCAGCCTTTATTTATACAGGTTAGTCTCATTGAGCCCCGAGGACTCGTTTACAAAAGAGACCTGGTTTTAACAAAGAATGATGACAACAGTTTATAACAAAACAGAGGGATCAATAAAAATTTATTGGTTTAAAAAGTGTTTTTATGATTTCTCTAATCTAAATCCTATTGAGAATCACTGTTTCCAGCTGTGATCACCACTTCAACCTTTGGTCTCGAAACCACCATCATCCCAGTCCCAAAAAGCTCCACAGTGACTGGTCTGAATGACTATAGACCGGTGGCTCTCACCCCGATAGTCGCTAAATGTTTTGAGAAACTGGTCATGTCCCACATCAAGACAACCGTCAACATCAGCGAGGACCCTCATCAATATGCATACCGCGAGAACCGATCAACAGAGGACGCCATCTCCTCTGTGGTCCACACTGCTCTCACCCACCTGGATCAGAAGGACTCATACGTGCGTCTGCTCTTTGTGGACTTCACATCTGCCTTCAACACCATGATCCCCCAAACTCTGATAGACAAACTATCCACACTTGGACTAAGCCCCTCTATTTGTAACTGGGTACTAGACTTCTTAACAAACAGACCACAGTCCGTGAAGATCCACAACTTCTCCTCCTCCACCATCACCCTCAGCACTGGCTCTCCTCAAGGATGTGTGCTGAGCCCTCTTCTGTTCACTCTGCTCACATATGATTGTACAGCCACACATCCAGGCTGTCATATTGTTAAGTTTGCAGATGATACAGCTGTGGTGGGATGCATCACAGATAATGATGAATCCAGCTACAGACAGGAGGTGGAACATCTGGAGAGCTGGTGCAAAGAGAACAACCTTCACATGAATGTGAAGAAGACGAAGGAGATGATTGTGGACTTCAGAAGGAACAAACACACCCACACCCCACTGTATATAGGTGGATCTGCGGTGGAGGTGGTCTCCAGCTACAAGTACCTGGGTGTACACTTGAATGATAACCTCAGCTGGAGCAATAACACCACCAGCCTGATCAAGAAAGGACATCAAAGACTCTACTTCCTCAGACGGCTGAGACGAGCTGGTCTGAGAAGCTCAGTCCTCACCTCGTTCTACAGGTGTGCAGTGGAGAGCGTCCTGTGCTCCAGCATCAACGTGTGGCATGGAGGCTGCACAGTTGCAGAGAGGAAAGCTCTACAGAGAGTGGTGAAGGCTGCACAGAAGTCTGTGGGAGTCAGTCTCCCCACCATCACAGACATTTAGTCAAAGTCAAAGTCAACTTTATTGTCAGATCTGCAATATGTACTGTACAGGACATACACAGGACCGAAATTGCGTTTCTCTCAGTCCCTCGGTGCAACAGTAAACATCTAAACATTGAAACACTGAAACATATAATAATAGACATAAGCATAAAATAGTAAAACTAACACTGTCCTGAGTTTTTTGCATAGTGGTATAAGAGTATGAAAATTTACACCAACTCTAAAACTAAAACATTAAACATTTAATGAACATAATACTGTCCTGAGTTTTTGCATACTAGTATAAAAAAAGAGTATAAAAAGTATAACTAAAATAAACTAAAGGTTTCTAGCATTGACATTTGCAAAGTGGCAAAGCAGCGTATGAGTTAATGTACACAGTATATGTATGAGGTAGTAGTTGATGTTGTTATAGAGGCAAAAAGTGGCATATGCAGTAAGGCACATTGGGCATCCCTAAATAAGACCGGTCAGAGCACACTGTATATGTATCAGCAGTGGTGTAGATATTAGAGTAGTGTAAATGTAAACAGTAGTAATTACATGTAAGCAGTAGTAAAAAAAGTAAACAGTATTAATAAATGTAAACAGAGAATGTAAACAGTATTATGATTATAGGCAGTGATGTAATACAAACATTAGTGCAAGTATGAGAAGTAGTGCAAACTGTATGAGCACATGACCGAGAGTTTAGTGAATAACCCGTTTGATGACACAGAGTCCAGTGTTAAAATCTTTGTGTTTTGTGGTAATGTGTGAGAAAGTTTTAGTGTTAAGGCAGTTCAAATGGGAGGGGGGGCAGAGCAGGCAGAGTGTTTAGCATCCTGACTGCCTGATGAACAGAGCTGTCTCTCAGTCTGCTGGTTCGAGCCTGGAGACTCCTCAGTCTCCTTCCTGATGGCAGCAGTCTGAAGCAGCTGTGTAGTGGGTGTGTGGGATCACCTGCCATGCAGTGGGCTTTCCGAGTGAGGCGTTTGCTGTGTAAGTCCTGCAGTGAGGGGAAGGAGGTGCCGACTATTTACACCTCCAGATGCAGAAAAAGAGCCACCTGCATCATGAAAGACCTCACTCACCCAGCACACTCACTCTTTGCACCACTCCCCTCGGGACGGAGGTTGAGGAGCATCAAATGTAGAACCACTAGACTGAGGAACAGCTTCTACCCTGAGGCTGTCAGACTCATGAATAAATAAATAATAAGAATAAACACTGCAAAATGTCACATCATGTTGATACTGATCTGTTTCTTGTTGCTGCGTTCATCTGTGACCATCTGCTCATAATGACTCATGTTCGTGCTGCTGTTTATAATGATGTTTTTCTACTACATTAGGGCTTAGTGTATTACTAGCTGATGTCTCTCTTAGTTAATCCTAGATGTTATTATTGTTTTTCTCTTGCATTTGTTGTTGGATGTAACTGGGACCCTGTGTACATAATCTCGTTTTCAACACATGTACTACATGCGGTGCAAATGACAATAAATTCTCTCTGACTCTCTGACTCTGAAACACTCACACAAGCCTGGCGCAGAGTCCCTGCTTGATGTTTACTCTGCACTTCCTGCGTGTCTGGGCCCCTTGCCCCCTTACATCACCCTATTCGGAGCTGGAGGGACACGACAGGGTGTGGGGGAGATGGGCTGGGGGTAAACAATGAGGTAGTTTTGTCCCCCGGTCCATCCTAAATGAGATTCATCCCCATTGATAGTGTTTCCATCAGTTCCTCCTTTTTGTTTAGCCTTTCTGGTTCTTTTCCCGTTTTTATTATATGATGTCCCTCTTTTGTTTTGCTAAATTTCCCACTACTTATCAGACCTTTTTTGGTTTTAAGTATAAATTGGGTGTAGCTTGGTCAGTGTGTCTGTTTCCTAATGATTTCCTTTTGTTAATTTTTTGTTTTGCTTTTGCAGTTGCTCCTTTTCAAAAAAAATTTAGTGGAAGCTCAGTTGGAAGGAAGTGAAGCTGCAGTTTTTATAAATATTACATGTCTTACCCTATATTTATACTCTGCCCTGTATTCAGGGAAGACATGAGCAGAACCCTGGATACTCTGGAACATGCAGCAGTTAAATGTTTTTTTTAATGGCTTGATACTGAACATGCTAAAGCTTACCTTTACAGCTTCATATATTTTAAACAGCAAATTATGCTGTTATACCGGTAATAGTTTTTGTTTTTGTCATTTAGTGAGCCAGGCTCTATCGTGATCCAAGTTTAGAACCATTAAAATGTTGACAATGATCTGAAAGACCTGATCCAAGCCCATC
>JBBPBX010022641.1:8380-19252 GCA_038048925.1 Garcialebias charrua
CCCCCTGTGAGGAGCCCCAAAGCACTTTACAATACCAGCCATCCACCCATTCATTCAGACATTCATACACCGGTAGTGGTAGCCTGCCTTGCAAGGCGCCATCCAGACCTACCGGGATATATATATATACACTAAATAGTGTCAGAAAACTAAACTATTTAAATACAAAGACATAACATTTTGTGAGTTGCAACATGACTAGAACTTATATAACATAAATTACAAGTTAGTTAGCTATTTTACTTTTTTACAGTTGTGACTTTACAGATTTATTATAGCCTTCAGTGGTTCAACATTACTATTTTTGCTTCATACTTCAAATTTTAAATAAGGTAAACATTTACACACTGTACAGTACCTTAAAATAAAAACAATTATTGATTAAATATAACCAAGTTATGAATCCTGGTGCATGCTCAATAATCCAGGTAAATCTAACAAGGTTGAGTCAGATCCTCTGGCTGGACTCTTCTTTGTTGAAACATTTACCGTAGTCACAATGAGATCAAATTTTGAGCAGATTTTATTGTTGTTGCATTTACTGGTAGCTTTATTATGTTTAGTGGCACTAGATGCATTTTACTCTGTTTTTATTTTTTTTAACTGTAAAGTACTTTGGTCGACTTCGGTTGTTTTTATGTGCTATATAAATAAAATTGACATTGACATTGACATTGACAATCTGTGAACAAAGAAGAACCTGTCCAGAGGACCTGACTCAGACTTGCTAGAAATAAGTCATGTCATTGGTTAAACTGTCAAGCCTGATTATGAGCTTCGTGGTTGATTAGGATACACTCTTTCCAATATGGACTACAACAGCATCAGTTTGTGCGTAAATTAGTTGTAATAGTTTGTATCATTTGCAATGAAATACCTCACTGTTTAACAATTGGTGAGACAAATGGGTTTAGCTTGCGTGCCAGATGTTTCGGCTACAACTGGTTTCACACAGAAAGCTCTGATTCAGCCCTTCACTCACACTCACTCTGCCATGCCCACTACATGTAGAGTAAATTAAATGTAGAAAATATTAATTTGACAGACTTATAGAATTGTGGTGCAAACTTTGCCCACATTACAACTGTGAGTGGAAAAAAAAACCTCACAGACTAGTTGTTACAATTTGGTCATAAAAGTAATAAAAACCGCAATAGTT
Organism: Garcialebias charrua; assembly: GCA_038048925.1. Taxonomy (NCBI): domain Eukaryota; kingdom Metazoa; phylum Chordata; class Actinopteri; order Cyprinodontiformes; family Rivulidae; genus Garcialebias; species Garcialebias charrua. Next base: position 9,540 of record JBBPBX010022641.1, read on the forward strand.
CATTTTTGCACCATTTTCTTTATATTTTCTATTACACACACACACACACACACCACAACCACCCACAAAGTGTGCTAACTCAAATATACTAGCATAAAGTATATATATAATGTTTCATACTAGCTTCATAATTGCATAATTAGATTTAATTGCAGGCGCTGTGGGCTTGCCTGACAACCTAATGAGGCAGCTATAAAATAGCTGGTGGTTCCACTTGTAAGAACATAATCAAAGACTGCAAGATAAAAGGGCATACACAGATAAACACATGCAACCGGTAGAACAGGCCCAGGGCGAGAAATAAAGGTGAAAACTATTAAATGAAAAATAAGACAAAGTGGGTGAAAGTGGCTCATTATGCTTTATCAACAGTGGCTCAGTTTTCCCTCCTTATTGTTGTTGAGCTCATCTCTTTAAAACATGCTCCAGAACACTTTCAGACACACAAAGTGAGGCCTAAGCTAGTGGCTGGATGACTGAAGTGATTGCTGTCTACCCGATGATGAAGGGAAGAAATAAACTGCTTCATGTGACGCATGGCGCTGACTTATGTTCAACAGCTCCTCTTCGCCATCAGCTGTAACGAGACAGGTTGCACAGCGACAAAAGCTGCTCTGCTTTGTTTCCTGAAAGTAACACCGCCCCTCGGATCACAACCTGGCGGAGAGTCCTGCTCTGCAAAGTCATTAGCAGAAGCTACTGCCAAGCCAAAATCCACAAATCAAATCACTTTCCTCAATAAGTCACAGCATATCGTGGCACGTGGGCTACTATAGGAGCAATGACAGTTCACCTGTTCTCCATAGATCTGCCTACACCAGGAAACAGCTGCATCTATTGCTGCTTCTGACATATGGCCAGTAATCTGTCAATGAGTCAAGCAATTAAAGTGAAATACATCCTCACTGAGAGACACACCGTTTGATTCCACAAACACAAATGCCCTGAACAAACGAGGGTAAGAAGTCTTGTGAGGAGAAAGTGTTGATGTACTGTATTCTAATTAAATATGTGTTTGTGGTTTTTAGTTTCAGGTGTTTATGTGTTCATCTGCTTGGTTGGTTAGGCTTTATTAAGGTTCATTCTGTGCTGAAATGCAGAGATAATGTTGTTTGTTAGGCCCTAATCTTAAATAATAACCTCAATCAAAACAGGAGTAGTTACTGTGTATAGTAAATTTGCAGAGTCCAGTTTGGGACTTGTGTGTATATCATGCACATCTTGTTTGGGGAAAAACTTCATTATGTCAGAAATAAAAATTGTAACTAATTTGACACAATGCTAAATTAACAAGTTGTTGTTGGTGTTGTTGTTGTTTTTAACAGACTATTAACCCCAAATCTTTACACTCCAGTCATTCTCTTATTGAATCTGGTGTTTTCCAGTGGAGCTCCCCCTGCTGGTATTTTCATTTCATTTATTTATTCATTTTATAAAAAAAGAACACACAACAAACACGTTTCTTGTATAAAAAGAAAATATAAAATGAAAGGCGGCAGAAGAAGAAAATATCTTATTATGTCTGCCCCTTTTTAAAATAAAAAATCATTTCAAACAAATATTATCTTTAAGTAATTTGAGCTGTGTTTTCCTCATGAATTCCAGTTTAAAGTTAAGTTCTACACAAACCACACATCCTTTACATGATTAATTATGAACAATTCAGTGCTGACCTATTAGCCTTGTACACAGGGTTTGCATGTGACTTGTTCTGTATTTAACTGATTGTAATGACTTAAATCAGCAGCAGACGAGCTGAAACGTCACAGTAATGCCTTCAGTTTGTGACAGGAATGTTTCAGAACAGTCAAGAAAGTTAATTCTCAATAGTCCAGGTATCAAATCCGCTCATTCTCAATCAGTTCATCTGGACAGTTTCTTTTTAGCAGAAACGTTTCACCCTCACTCCAGAGGGCTTCCTCAGTCAGAGTAGTCCAAAGCACACTGAAGTTAACCCACCAAGTAAGCAACTTATGTGGACCAACCAGTTTGCTGTAGCCAAGATGGTTTCTGGGGGCGTGTCCCTCGTCGACTCCTCCCAGGCAGGCAGACATGTCCAAAGTGGTTCAAGACAAGAAAGTTAATTCTCAACAGTTTCAATTTCAGAACAGTGCTTGGCTTTCTAAACAGGAACAGTTTTGGGAAGCTGATGTTGATACGTAAAATAATCTGGACAGGAAAGATTGCTGTTAGCTGCGTAAATGAAGAGAAACATGCAATGACAAGGGCCACGAGTTACTAATGGGAGTGATGGATGATTTTCAACTCCAAACACACGGCTGTTTATCTCTCACTGCAGACATGGATGCACAGAAACACGTACGGTACTTACAGGGCATCTTCAATCAAACACTCCCTTGTCTCCCTTATTAACCTTCAGCATATCCACAGTTGTAGCCTGCACAAGGTATTCAGCATTGTTTTGTGTGTGTTAACAAACATGCAACGCTCACACTCAACAAAAGATTGTTGCCATGGTCAAACAAAAAGCATGAGCTGTCTCTGTCCTTGATCATTCTCTGCCAAAAACAATGAACCTCAGTTCCTGTTTGAAAATATTCAACTAATGAAGCGTCAATCGTTCAAATCGTCAAAATGCTAAAACGTTATTACCGTACTTTCCGTCGTACACGTTGCACCGCCGTATAAGTCGCATCAGTCCAAATATGTCTAATAAAGTGGAAACAAACATAAATAAGTTGCTTTGTTGTAAAAGTCACAGCTACCATGTGTCACCACTGACCACCTGGAAACATGGGCCGGTGTTGTGCCAAAAATCAATTGGTTGCCAAATGTCAGACACGAGAGCGTGCACAGGAGGACTTTAACAAGAATTTCACAAGATTAACACTTAAAAACAATTATTTGTTTGCTCAACATTATAGCAAAGGTGTGTCTTATTTGAACTTTTCCTTAATAGATGCACTTTAACGGTCACATCAGCTGCATTTAAAAAGCCGATTTGCAGCTGCGGGAGCGTGCAGAGGGACGACTCGCTGTGCATCTCTTCAAAATTTAACAAAATAACCACCTAAAAACAATTATTTGTTAGCTCAACATTATAGTAAAGGTGTGTATCAGTTGAACGTTTCCTTAATAAATGCACTTAAATGGTCAAATAGGCTGCATTTTGCCTGGGCGGCACCACGAAATGCAGCCGATTTGATGTTTGCTCCATGAGTTCTGGAGCGAGACAAAGGTGGTTTGTATGGCAAGCCAAGTGTCTCATTAATAGCCACTTTTACCTATTAATGAAACACTTGGCTTGCCGTATTACTCAACCGCCCTCTAGTGGCTGAAAATGGTAGTTTTCAATATTTTCCATGTCAGAATGAATGAAATTGTCAGATCTCAGCCAAAAGTGGGGCGATAAATGTGGGGGACAAAACGTAAATATGTTGCTTCACCATATGTCACGGGGCATGAACATTTATGCAAAAAGATGTGACTTATATGGCAAAAAGTAAAAAGTATGGTAGTCACTTTTTGAGAAAAGGTTATTTTGTTTTCTTGCACTGAACATGGCCACAGGCCGTCTTGTCTCAATCTGTCCAAACTCTGTCCCCTGATGGTCTAATCTGCTCTGATTGCTCCAAAAATACACAGCGGTAAATGGTCATTAATACTCTGATATGAACTAAACAACCAGGCAGGTAGCTGAGCTCATGCAGCCATGATGGGGAAACAAATATGAGCTGCAAATGAGGCGTTTTAGGCAAACAGGATTTGTGTTTCTGCAGGAGAAAAAGTTTATTTTTCAGAACTTTGGGCTCTTTCTTTATTTTGAAGGCACTATGCATGCAGGAAAAAAGCTACTTTTCTAAATATTCTGAGATCCTTAAAAGTTTAGTTCCAATTTCTAAGGGGTATGTGGTAATTCTGGGCAGTCAGCATCTCACTTGAAATGGACAGCAGTCTGAGCAACCTTTATTTGGAGAATCAAGGAAAAAACACTCAAAGTGGAATCAGGCTAAACGTTGCTCAGAAATGAGTCTGTCTAAAAGTAGTGGTGGGAATCATTATGGGCACCTCGTGATTTGATTAGATTATAATTCAGAGAGCTGCAGTGTGATTATCTGTACATCTCCATTATCAGGTTTGTGGATAAACACCAGGAGGCAGCAGGCAAGCTTATGATGTTTGTCATAAACACTGAAACTGACAGAGACAGAAATACAAATGTATAAACTAAAAAGTTAATGTCTTGTTTTAGACAAATAAACACTGGTTTCTATTTGTGAATGACAAAAAAGTGCACAATAGTGCCAAAAGTCTCTGTTAATCACAGATTTCTGACCAACAATTAGTATAGATGCAAACTTACGATGCATTAGCATTGTGTTTATCACTGGGAATATAAAATTTGCTGTCATTAATAAAGACAATGTTATGATCATTTTAACTATCACTTACTGATGTACTGTATATTCTTTGAGGTTCAGTGAAGAAAAATATTAAAATGTGTGAAAATGCACAGCTTTCCTGCAACGTGTTTGAATTAAAACAGCTGAAAACTGTTCAAGGACAAACAGCACCACACATGCACTACTCTCTGACTAATAAAGTGGCAGTACAGATCATTGTTCATAAAATATTTCTGACTTTGAAAATCAGCTCAAAATCATCAGTGCCAAAGTGATGCATCTAAAAATAGACTATAACCTCCACCCCGCTCTAAAAGTGAACTACAGTCATCTACAGCAACACGGCTGTTTTTCATTCCTGTAAAATGTCTGAATTTAGATTATTTGAATAAAATGATAAATGATAAAATAGCACAGAGTTCACACATTTGACTCTGACTCCGGTGATCAAAAGTCACACATTAGACATGCAGGACTAATTTAAAGAAAGTAGGAATTTCTTAACATTTTTCTAAATTCTTAACAACTTTCTGGACAAACTGTTGACCCAAAACTGGTTTTTGAAGCCCTGGAATCAGAACCATCTGACCGAGTCATATGAGAAATTTACATTGTTTTTAATTCCTCTAAAACTGCCTTAATTTCTTGTTTCTCGACTAATATTTTCTTTATAGTCTTTTTCATTTTTGGCTGCATCTAATAAAATGAGTTTAAATACAATGTGGTAACTTTTTTTGTAACATTGCATTTAAACACTTTTCCCAAAAATATTCCAAATGAGTGCAATATTTAATTTTATATTGCTGAATTTTAATGTGATAAAACATTACAGACTTAATGAGTGATAAATGACACCCCGTTTTTCCCCTTGTCATTACTTTGCAGCAGAGGGAACCTGCGTGGAGCTGAGAGGAGCTAGGTAAACATCTGCAAAATGCTTTTCTCCCCCAGTCTATGTACACTGGGGTAATAGATGCAGTAATGGAGTTTGTTCAGGCTAAGGTGATCCAGGAGCTGTGAGCGCCACATCTGATGCTGCTGCTCTCTCACGCTGTCCCGCTCCACAGCAGGCACTGATGTTGTTGCAGCAGCCATCGTTACTGTGCCACACAAGCCGCTTTGGAGTAAAATATGTGTTTGTTTGTGAGAATGTGCACTTCCTGACAAAAATATTGAGTGTAAAAAATAAAAAAAAAAGGTCTATGTGTGAGCATCTTGCAGAATTGCATGCAGTGTCTGTTTGGCACGGGGGGGAAAGTGTGTGAATGTGTGCGTTTGTGTTTGTAGCAAGAACAACTGTAAAAAAAAAAAAAGATATGTGTTTGGATGTTATAGCTCACCTTTGGGAGGTAGGATAAGAACAGGGCTGGCAGCTAAGAATGAATTTACAGGGCCCGATCTCCCAGAAACAATTTATTTATGTGGGTTACACACATTTAGAGTGGCTACTCATCCCTGATGGGGCTCAGCACATCACACACACACACAGCTGTGGGTGATGGCCACTGAAATACATCACACTTGTTTATAGGACACATGCTTTTTATTTATTTCCATGTATCCCCTGTAGCTCTTTTGTGCCTCTGTTTTCTCTATGCCAAGGTCTCTGTCTCCCATATCTTGTTTTCTAGTCTTGTTTTCCTTTTAACTCAGTTCACTTCTAATTAAACTCGTCTAATACATTCAGGAGGCAAACTAAAAGGATAGCTTTTTCTGGAACAAACTGTGCTTTTCATTTGTTTGGTTGCTCCGTTTGTCTTCGTCTCGTCTGTCTGGCTGTTCATGTCTTTCTCTCACAGCGTTGCTTACCTCTGAGGAGGGTGCTCTGACATGATGGCCCAGAGGGTTCATTTGTAGAAGCTATTGTGAGGTACACGAAGAGAAATAAAGCTGCGCTGGTTTAATATTTAATAAGCAAAAACTTCAGAAAATGCAGGAGCAGTGAGTACAAGTCTGTTCTGCTTCCTTCAGGAAGTAAGTGGGTGCTAGAAACCAAAGGTATTGATTAACTGATTGTTGATCGATGAACATGTTTATGAAGGCAGACAGTTTGGTGGGTTGCTGCTCTGGTGTATATAGGTGTGTGTAAAATGTTGTTGCCCACCACTTTGGAATGGCTATAAGGTTATTTCCAATCAATGTGGAGTCTAGCTTTTGTCAGTCTTTTTAGAAGTCTACATTTCATCAAGCTCTCCAGTGGAAAAACTGTTAATTTTTTTTAATTAAAATAAAATAAAATAAAAATCATATTACACTCTACAGGATTCAGTTGGTGTAATTGTTCAAATGTATGGCTATAAAATTCAAAACAAAAGCTTTGGTTTATTGCCAAGACAGAGTTTTTCTTGAAGAACATGGCTTCAGTTTGCAAAGCTGCATCTAAATGACACCAAAATATTAGCAACACTGAACAGACGAGACTAGGGTGGTGGTGTGGTTTGTGCTGGTCTCCTCAGCAGATAGGCACCTTGCAGTCACTTTAGCTATAAAGTACTGTGTGAACCAAGTGTGTTAACCTCGAGGCCCAGTGTAACAAAACATCTATCCCCAAATTTAATTAAATCCACACCAGACAGAAAATCTCAAAGATGCTGCCATAAGCCTGTCAAAATTTCATACCTAAACCTGGTTATAATTAGCCTGGTTAAAACCAGACCCTTGTCCTTCACTTCGCTTCGTACTAGGGTCTGGAGTTTCTCCATAGAGAACCGATTCTTGCTGGAGGCGTGGCCTCTGCTGAGGAACAAAACCATTGGATCTTAGAAAAATTTTGAACAGGGAAAAGCATTCTGCTCCCTCCCCCTCAGAGCCATATATGGCTGCTCCCCCGTGGTCTGTTGAACTTGACATCTGCTCCGCCTCCTGCTGCATTTTCTCTCGCTGCCGCTGCATATTCTGTGTTTATATGTTAATAAAACGTTCTAAAAAAATAAAATAAAACCATGGATCGCTGGTCCAGCACACCAGAAGACCAGAAAATCTGATGGGACTCGGGCAGCAACGTAAAACCCGAGTTTAATTCTCTCGTGACAACCTGAGGCATTTCCTCATAGCGGAGGGAGAGGAGGAGGAGGAGGAGGGAGGAGGGAGCGATCACTTGACTTTTGGCCAAAAAAACAAAAGAAAACTCCAGATAAGGGATTAAGAAGGGGAAATTAATACATTTGTGTCACATATAAAACAGTCCTGCATCGCTTTGCATCGCTTTGAATGAGAACATGCGAATGCTCGCTGGCTGCGCGCTGGGACAGGTGGGGGCGTGGGTTAGGGGCCAAAAACTCCGCCCCTTCTGTTCTCTGATTGGTCCGGTCAAAAATCAGCCGGAGAAATTGTTGTCTATGGGAGAAGTCCCAGACTGAGCAGTGAAGGGAAATGAGAATTAATTGAGCGAAGCTGCGTAGGAAGACGAGGGCCAGGCTAGGTTATAATGTTGTGGCAGAAACTTTCATAAACAAACATCCACAAACCTCAATGAACCGAAGCAGCAATGGACTAAAATGTCTCCACCACAGTGTCAGAATCTTATACATTTATCAACGACAGTAGCTTCGCTGGTGGAGGAGGTTCTGTCTGTTGAATCATGAGTTTTCCACACATTTTGGCTTAGTCTAACAAAGTTGAAGGTTCAGTATGTAATTTCTGGAACACGCTGGAACTTAGGAAAATTTTGAACAGAGACACGTGTCTGGTCCCTCCCCCTCAGAGCCATATATGGCTCTGTTACCCCTTGCTCTGCTGAAATTCAAATTCAAGCTCTGTTTTTATTGGCTGGTTACAAACTCTGTTTTTATTGGCTGGTTAACGGCGGTCACTGTGGCTTTTTAGAAATGCTTTTAGAGAAGCAAGGGGACAATAGTTTTTTTCAGAGATTACTTGTCTAAAATCAGTATGTCAGGAGGTAGTGACAGAGTGAAGAAATATGTTAAAAATATATTGTTAGAAAAGTTACATACAGCTCCTTTAANTATATATATATATATATATATATAATTTATTAAATTGTTGAAACATTTTGTCTTTTATCCATGAGACTCCTTCAGTCTGAGGAGCTGCACTAAACTCAGTCTTATAAATAGCCCCTTCTCACAGTGGATCGATCAACCAGTGTGTTGTGGGCATCCAGAACTACTGTTCACGTGATAAAGGAGGACCATCAGCCTAACAACTGATCATCAATGCCCTGATGGCAGCTTGCTCTTCAGAGAGGGCTGAGTGATATTGAAAACAACAGCATTGTAAGAGGGGGACAGTTGAACATGGAGGCCTCCACCTCTGTTTAATGATGGACGGGTTCTTTTCACATAGATGGTCTGAAAATCTGGTTATGTGCACATATTCATCCCTGAAAGAGTGCCTGCTTGTCTGCAGATGAGTTGGGGATGGGGGTGTTTATTTATTTATTTATTTATTTTTATTTATTTTTTTTTATTTTTTTTTTACAATTTTTTGTAAATTTAGATTATTTTTTTGGGCTGACGTAACTTTTGTTAGATTTTTCTCCCTGGATTATTGAACATGCACCAAGATATCTTGTCTTTTACTAAATTATAATACAACATAATATTTTATAAGCTGATGTTTATATTTGCCCAATCTGAATCCTATTTAGGGATCAAATAAATGTTAATTAAATCTTGATAGTATTAATCTAGGTGTAGAAGAGGGTGTGTTTACGTATGACGGGAAGCCGTGGACCTAGTGAATCACATTCAGTTGAGATTATATTCCCATTAAATCTGTGTTTTAAGGACATAACTCCTGCAGAGCGTTCAGACCCGTGAGAGAGCCAAACAGAGTTACCCCACTGGGATTTCCAAAAAGTAACATCATCAACTGTAGAGTGACTTTCCTGAAAGAAACAAAGATCAGATTTGAGATTTTTGGCAAACAGAAATAATGCTTTTCTTTTTAACATGTTACGCATCCCCCTGGCATTAAGAGAAACAAGTGAAAACGATGACATTTAATGAACACGAATAGTAACTTGGTCAATAGAGGTAGTTAAATACTATTCACACCGTGAATCAGTACCCTATTAACGTCCCAAACTTTGGTTTGCAACATATTATAAAGTTCCAGAACAGTACAGTTTTGACAGAACAGTCTTTTTTTTTTCTTTTTTTCTTTTTTTTTTACCAAAACAGCAGTGTGGACCCATCAGGAAGGAAATGGGAATTGAGATGAATCTCGCATTGGACTAAATACTGGGGGGGATCTCCACACCATTGATGAAACCACGACCTCCGATGAAATAGGCAGATTTTCCCTCATCTCGAGCCTTTTGGATGGATGGCCATAGTTTCTGTCGGGAGTCACGATCTTCTTTGCAGAGGTCTTCGGTGAAACGGA
>JBBPBX010022642.1:0-11889 GCA_038048925.1 Garcialebias charrua
ACATCCATTTGGTGTATGGCTACATCTGATGTAAGAGAGATTACTTTAGAATATTAGGGTGCCATGCCAAAATTCAAGATGGCCACCATCATATACATGTAAACCAACCACCCCTATAATTTGTGGAAACTATGCTTTCTGATTTTTATATTCTTCCTCAAATTATTGGGATGGCTGAAGGTTAATCTCTGGTGGCCAAGGCTACTATTGCTCCCTCCACTCTCCAGGATCCTTCACTCTGCACTGCCTCAGACAAAAAATAAAATAAAATAACCTCCCTCTGTTCTTCTCCACAGTGCAACTCCTCCACTTGAATATCTTGCACCAAAAACATTGAGGTTTACTTCATTCCCTGTTTAATTCCAGTCCAGAAAACACTAATCTCCAAAACAACAAACACTGTTCAAAACTCTCAAAGAGACAGGGGACATCGGAGTACTGCTGGATCATGTTCTATTTTTGAAGAAACCGTCCTTCTTGGTTCATGAGTTGAGTGGAAATCCTTTCTGATTCTGGTCCACCATGAGGTCCATTGGACATAAAGTTCATAATTTACATTAGATCATGAAGATCTTCCAGGCCTTCCTGCACAGGACAGAGTGATGCCCAGATTGTTGATGTCATGTCAACATGGCATGGCACCCTAATGGACCTGGAACGGAGAAGGCCCTGTCACCTCTGAGCTTAAAACGAGTGCCTGAAACCCCTAGGCCTGGGCATGATCCAGATTAAAAATAGGAGAAAAAGACATGCTCTGCAGACATCCTGGACCAGTTTGGATCTCCTTTGTGTGACTTGGACCTGGGTCAATCAATAACCTTGTGGAGGGAACAAGTCTTTGTAAGAAACATCAAAATGACTGATGCAACATGTTAAATTGGACAGTAAATGTCTCTGAAGCAAAGAGGATCTTCATGCCCCCCACCCCCTGTAATTAGGGCTTTTTCACTGTTTCCAGCCATGTTTTCATCAGTGTACGGCTCTGCTGGGCTCGTCAGAGAGACAAGAGAAGGTCCTCTGTGGCTGCTAATAGTTCTCATCTCTCCCCTGGACGCTCCTTTAATTGCTCTGCTTTGCCTGCAGGGTCATTATTACTCTGATCGAGAGCAACTCTGTTTTTCATTGCTTTTCATGAAGATCTTTGCAAAACAACTGCTTTGAGGTTTCTGAGGCGGGACCATGGTTTGATCACCTACATCTATGTAAATGCATGAGGCTTTGTGGCTTTAGCAGGACGCAGTGTCTTTCATATGCATGACTTTCATGTTTTTAACAAATAAGACATACTAAAACACTTTGAAGTGGGGGTTTCTCTCATTTACTCGTTTTAATCAAGGAAAACATCTTTTCAGGGTTTGACAGTTAGTAACCCCAAATACATGTGTTCCTTTTTTAGATACTTTGTGGAAGTTTGTGTAAAAAAAAAAAGGTTCAATTTCTAGTCTTTTGGGTTATTTCTACACTTTTCTGTGATTTTGTAAATAATATTTGCTCTTTCCACATACCATACATACCATACCATACAATACCGTACCGTACCATACCATACGTACCATACGTACCATACCATACCATACTGTACCATATCATATCATACCGTACCATACCATACCATACCATACCACTTTATTTATGTAGCACTTAAAACAGCTACAAGGTCAACCAAAGTGCTGTACACCAGAAACAAACAGGCAAAGGACATAGCAAAAAATACATAGATCACACAGAGGTAAAGATAAGAATTAAATGTTTAACATTATAGAATACAGATAAGTTAAAATCAGCTCACACAGTGTCAAAAGCCACGGAGTGAAAGTGTGTTTTTAAATTAAACTTAAAAACAGTGAGAGAGGGAGTCTGCCTGACATGCAGTGATAACTCGTTCCACAGTCTTGGACATGGAACAGAGAAGGCCCTGTCACCTCTGAGCTTAAAACGAGTGCCTGAAACCAATAGAAGCATCTGATCTGTTGACCTCAAAGAGCGCTGAGGGACATATGGCTGCAGCAGATCAGCGAGATAAGAGGAGGCAGAGCTGAGATTTAAAAACATACAGAAGTAATTGTGTAAAATACATCCATATATTTACAAATGCTCTTTGGTATAAAAAACATACAGCAGCACAACATAACTAGGTTAAGGAAGGAATGCATGTCACTCATCATCTAATGATGCAAACTGGAGCTATTTGATCAAACCTTGAAAATAATTTTCTGCACAAGTTTGTCTTACATGAAACATTAGTATGTGAGGTGAATGACCTCAATAACTCTAATAATAATATAATAATAATAATAATAATAATAATAATAATAATAATAATAATAATAAAGCCCATCAGCCCGGCAGAGCTTTACGATCTGCCAGTCAACACCTGCTGGAGGTGCCTCGCTCAAGGTACAAACAATGGGGAGACCGGTCATTTTCTGTTGCCGGCCCAAAAGCCTGGAACAGCCTCCCCCTTGAGCTGCGTGCCACCTCTGATCTGACTCTGTTCAAAACCAGACTGAAGACCCACTTGTTCAAAAAAGCTTTCAGTGTGTAACTTTTATTACTTTTGGTATTTTAGTATGTAGCATTTTTATTTCCATTGCCTTCTTTTATTGCTGTTGTTTTTTATTCTATTTTCACTGATTTATTGTTCCAGTTTATTCATCTTTTTATCCTGTTAAGCACCTTGGTCAATGCAAGGCATTGTAGGAAGGTGCTATACAAATAAAGTTTATTATTATTATTATTATTATTATTATTATTATTATTATTATTAATTCTACCAAAATGTCTAAGTCACTGAACTGAAGCCTTTCTTGTGTTTTCTCAGGTGAGTTGGCTGTGGCAGCCATATTGAATGAGACTGGCTCCAAAGGTTAATGAGTTGAAGAGGCACATCTGATGAATCTGCCAAGTGGTCCATGAGAAATGTTGCTAACAGATGCAAGAAGTCGAAAGCAAAATTTTAAAACAATATCTCACGCAATCTGTTAAAGCTTAGAATAAGCTTTAGGGTCAGCTACTACCACATCAGCTTTGAGGTTATTTGTAAAATGGGCTGAATCAAAACCATTTTTGTTTTTCTAACGTTGGCTGTAGCAGCCATCTTTAATAAATAAGTGCTATGTGTTATCATCATTCTATGTTTCTCTACAATGATTAAATTGGCTCTCTGCATTTAACCCATCACACGTGAGAGACACCCAGATGGAGCAGTGGGCAGCTATGTAAAGGCTCCGGCAAAGCTCAGCGTCCCGCCTGTACGCCACTCTACGCGCGCATTCTGTGCGCACGCGTTCGCTGGCACAGCTCTGCTTTCGTTCTTGCGTTAAATGCTCGGGTTTTCGCTCCAAATTCTTGTTGTAATTTGAGCAGCTGCGCGCAGAGGTGTACCTACAGGACAAACTGAGGTTGCTGATTGGTCATTTGCTGACACGCCTACTCAATTGATTGACATGTCGAGTGGGAGACTCGCAGCTGGCTGGTTGGAGCCACTGCTGTGTTTCTGAACTTTATACGTTAATAAAAAGTTCTGAAAAATAAAAATAAAAACAGGGAGCAATGGTCCTGCAGCCCACAACCCACCAGGAAATATTTAGAACGTCGCGCAGCCAGGTAGGACATGGTTATTATTCGCTCGATCGTGACAAATTCATTCATTTCAGTCATGGAGTCGGAGGAGGAAGCGATTACTTGACTTTTGGCAAAAAAAAACAAAAGAAAAGTTCAGATCAGCGATAAAAAAGGGGAATTTAATTCATTTGTGTAACATACAAAACAGTCCGGCGCCGGGGAAGTTTATTGTGAGACAACGCGCATCGCGTACGCGGTCGTAAAAATTGAGCTTTGCGCGTTCGTGCCCTGCGGGGCTACGCTTGTGCCTCTGCGTACGTACGTCGTACAGAGGCGTACTGCTTGTACGCGCAGCTCTGCCGGGGGCTTAAGTGCCCCGGGAGCAGTTAGGTATTAGTTGTCTTGCTCAAGGTCACCACAGCATGTGGGCATGGCGGGGAGGTAAGCCTGCAACCTTCTGGTTTCAAGTCAGCTGCTGTACCTCTACACCATCTTGTTCCCCAAAGTTGTTGACGTTTATCTAATGATTATTTCCTGAAAGCTTAATATAATGTATGTTATTGATATGTGATATGATATTGTCATGATAATACAGTATATGTTATGTATAAGACGTTTTGTTAACACACACACACACACAGTGAAAACATTTTGTCTGGCAGCAGGTAATAAAGCTCACTAAGATTGGAGTACAAGTGATGTCAGTTTGTGAAAAGGATTCATCTACCAGGTACAGGTGCATAAAACGAATGAATCCTTTACTTCTACCTTGATTAAAACTGGTTATTAATAAAAACTGGATTAAATTATAAGTACAGAAAAATCTGGTTTGAACAGAGTGAATATAGCTACAAAATAAAACAGAAACAAAGTTCATGCTCAATATTTCAGGTAAAAAATCCAACAAAGTTAAGTCTGGATAGTTTCTATATGTTGAAATGTTTTGTCCTTCATCAAAGGACTTCATCAGTTTGAGGAGCCACAACAAACTCAGCCCCACAAGCAGCACACTCGCATAGTGGGCCAACCAGTTTGATGGTAATAAGATTGTTTCTGGAGTCCGCCCTCTCCCTCGTCGACGACTCTGAGGCAGACATGGCCAAAGTGGTTCAAAACATCACACCACTTTGTGAGTGTGTTGCTTGTGGGACTGAGTTAGCTGTGGCTCCTCAGACTGATGAAGTCCTTTGGATGAAAGACGAACCATTTCAATACAAAGAAACCATCCAGAGGACCTGACTTAACTTTGTTGGAAAACAGAAACAGGTTCTTATGGTTTGTGTTTAACTGAATATGCAGCGTCAAAAACTGAATAAACTTCAAGACCAGACATAAACTTTGGCCCTGTACACACGTAGCCGTTTATCAGTAAAACCGAACAGTTTATGATGCGGTTTGGCCTTTGATCCACACGTGAACTCTGGTTGATGTAACTATAAACGAATAATAACAAAACTCCGGCCAAAGTGAAGATTTGAGAACTCTCCGCTTTCGAGTCTGCGTGTGGACTTTCAGAACGGAGCTTTCTGCTCCACCGCCTCCAGCTGCTGCGGCGCTGACAGTCACACAATGCTCTAAAAAAAGCACTAAAACGTCAACCTACCTGCTCTACATGATTCCCAGTCGACATTTTCCTGCGTTTTATTAATTTTGTACTCCAACACGGTATTTAATAGTAGTTCAACCTCACGGTCTGTCCACACAAACTAAAGAAAATAAATAAATAAATAACAGGAAGTCGCGGCAGTTGGAGGGTTGTGACAGCACTACACTGCCATCTATGGGTTCAGCATATTCATTACAACGCTCTCTGGTGAAATAAAACGGGACATGTAGACAAACATTTTAAATATTCGAACATGTATGGACAGATGGGTTTTTTTTGCGCAAATATTCGTTTTTCAAACACCAGGCTACGTGTGTACAGGGCCTTAAAGTGATTTTATTTACAGTGGATTCAGGAACCCTGAGGAGCATGGACATGGATTAGAGGATATCTTTTTCATGAGGAGGATGGTATGCAGCAGGGGCGTAACTTTAGGTCTAACATTGGGGGGGTTGTGATTAACAATAAACACGAAAAAATTGTACACTATACGCTTCAGTGTTTAATACGCGTCATCTCTTCTTCTTCTTCTTCTTCGATGGTGTTTACTGGCAGTTTACAAACTCAGTGCATTACCGCCATCAACTGGACGGAGATGTAATTCAAGAGTCTACTTTCAACAAAAAATAAATAAATTAATTAATTAATTAATTAATTAAAATAAAATTAAATCCTTTCAGCTAATTTTGTAACTTTCAAATATTTAACAAATGCTTTAGTTATAACCTGTGACTGATTTTTCTTCAATAAAGTAACCATTGTCACCGAACTCCCCATTACCCTTTCCAGTGCCTTCCTCTCTTTATTATATTTCTTACAATAAATCAACACATGTTCCACTCCTTCCAGTACCCCACAATTAGAGCAGTCACCTGATGGATGTTTTCCTATTATCTTTAGACCACTATTTAATGTAGTGTGCCCAATCCTCAACTTAATCCATACTTCCTCTCTCCTAGACATTAAACTACTATCGTCACTTAGGAGTACCTCCTTCTGTATGTTATGTAAATGTCTTCCTCTTTCCTCTAAATCCCACCTCTCCTGCCACATATCATTTATTTTATCTTTAACAATTATTTTTATTTCTGCTTTACTTAATGGGACATCATATTCAATTTCTCTTGCTGTATACGCGTCATCTCCACGCGACGCGTCAGCTTTGTCCTGATCAAGATGGCGGCGACAGGACCCAGCTAGTACGAAGAACTTCACAAAGAAACACGGTAAAAACAATTATTTCTTTGCGAGAAAAAATATATTACTAAGCTGACTTTATAGAAGACGTGTTCTTGAGTTTAACTAAATGTTCAAATCGGCTGGATTTAAAAAAAAAAGTTCGCTGATTTTTATGCAGGCGCCAGGCGGGTCAAACCGGACGCTTTCTTTCTTTAAATTTAGCTAAATAAACGCTTAAAAATATACAGTATTTCTTCGCTGACTTATGGGTGATAGTAGACGTACTCCTGAGTTTGACGAAATGTTCAAATCAGCTGGATTTTAAAAAAAAAAGTTCGCTGAATTTTATGCAGGCGCCAGGCGGGTCAAACCGGAGCTTTGTTTCTTTAAATTTAGTTAAATAAACGCTTAAAAAATATATTTCTTACCTCACTACAGCAGATGGGCTCCTGAGCTGAACCAAATGTGAAATCAGCTTGATTTAAAAATCCGCGGTGTGGTTTATGAGTGGTATCTTGCAAACAAAAACAGCGAACCTCACAGCTAATAGCAGCTACATCCATAGCAAGGGGCGGGCAGCGACAGAGTCAGTCCGACCAAAGGAGGCCTTTTTCGAACACATGCATGTAGAAACTTCTGGGCAACTTCATGAGCAGCTCCGTGACTCACGTGACTTCCTGTAGCCGGTGAGATGGGTGATACCAAATTATTTGCAGGGGAGGGGGTCAGTCCTCAGGGAGTTTGTTAAAAACATGCAGCAATTTTACTAAAAAATTTGAATGAATAAAGAAAATCAATTATTGATGTAAGATATGTATAATGACGAAATGATTTCATTTTATTGGGGGGGTTAAATGACCGGATCAAATTATTGGGGGGGTCAAAACCCCCCTAACCCCCGTGTAAATTACGCCTATGGTATGCAGGATGATCTCATGCCCTGTACACACGTAGCCGGATATCAGTAAAACCGAATAGTTTATCATGCGGTTTGGCCTTTCATCCACACGTGAACTCCGGCTGATGTAACTATAAACGAATAATAAAAAAACTCCGACCAAAGTGGAGATTTGAGAATTCTCCGCTTTCGGGTTTGCGTGTGGACTTTCAGAACCGGAGATTTGCGTTTTTCTGCGGCAGCTCGTGCGGCGCTGACGTCACATAATGCTCTAAAAAAAGCACTAAAATGTCAACAAACCTGCTCTGACATGATTTCCAGTCGACATTTTCCTGCGTTTTATTAACTTTGTACTCCAACACGGTATTTAATAGTAGTTCAACCTCACGGTCTGTCCACACAAACAAATGAAAAAAAAAGAAATAATAATAATAATGAATTCAATTTATAATGCACTTTTCATTAATAAAAATCTCAAAGTGCTACAAAGTGTAACAAAGCAAAGATCAAAATAAAACAAGTGATAAAATCAAATAAAATCAATAATAATATTGACTAAGATCAAAGATAAAATCATGTGGATGCAGATTAGGCTTGCTTAAAAAATAAATAAAATAAAACAAGTGATAAAATCAAGTAAAATCAATAATGATATCAGCTAAGATCAAAGATAAAATCATGTGGAGGCAGAATAGGCTTGCTTAAAAAGAAAAGTCTTTATGCTGCTTTTAAATTCAACCAGTGACTGTGGAGCTCTCAGGTCGTCAGGGAGGAAATGGCTCGTTTACTCATTTTAATCAAGGAAAACATATTTTCAGGGTTTGACAGTTAATAACCCCAAATACATTTGTTCCTTTTTTAGATACTTTGTGGAAGTTTGTGTAAAAAAAAAAAAAAACACGGTAAAAAACCACGGTATTTAATAGTAGTTCAACCTCGCGGTCTGTCCACACAAACAAATGAAAAAAAAAAAAAAAATAACAGGAAGTTGTTGCTTTGAAGGGTTGTGACTGCACTACACTGCCACCTATGGGTTCGGCATATTCTTTACAATGCTCTGTGGTGAAAACAAACGGGGACATGTAGATGAACATTTTAAATATCCGAACATGTATGTACGGAGATATTTTTTTGCGCAGATATTCGTTTTTCAAACACCAGGCTATGTGTGTACAGGGCCTCAGTCTTATTGTAGATTAGGTAGTAGTGCGTGTGATAGGAAGGCGAGGAAGGAAGCTGAGGAGACACCAGAGATTCCCAGGGGTTCTTTCAACAGGGCACAGGTAAGTCACAAGGAGAGATGCTGCAAATGTAAAGGGACACAGGTGAGTCTTTCTCAAAGATCAGGGAATACAAAAGGCTAGAAGCACTACTACCAGAGGCAGGTATAATGCTCCAACGTTGAGTAGAGTCATTTGCTGCCTCTACTTAGGGGGGGCTCGTTTACTGCCGTCTATCCTAGCATTCTCATTGAGCACCATCGATGGCACTCGAGAGCATGGGCAGCGCCACTGTTGTGTAACTTGTACACTCCAGCCGCTCCAGTTGGGCAGATCTCTGTGCGGAGCAGATCTCCCGATGGTGCCCGGAGTTGGCGGCCATACGGTACCAAACTGATACCAACTCCGAGAATCCCCAGCATTGCCACAGAACATGGTTACTGGGGCGCCCCATTTCGGGCCTTTTAACGTCTCCCGTTGACGGAGTGGTGATCCATCCACTCTCACCATCCTTAGTGGCCAGCCGAGGGAACGCAACTGCACAATACTATACAGTATGAACGGCCCCAGCTGCACCGCCTCAATCCAACGGACCGTACCGCCAAGGGACTAGTTTGACGGAACCAGTTTCGAAATATGCTTCAAAGCTCCGCTCCGACACTCAACCTCCCCTCGCTGGAGTTGTGATTAAACACACTCTCCGGGAGGGAGGGAGGTCATGAAGGAACCTTTTAACATATGAGAAATTTCCATGATTGCAAAGTACCGCCCATTCCAGGTCGTTCACTTTGCCACGGATACTTTCTCAGGCCATCTCGAAAGGTCTGTTGAAACAAATTCATGGGAGAGGAGGCCCGACCATTCAGGCTGCTTAGCTCCCCAGCCAGGTCGGCACCACCTCACTGTCATGTTGCCCGCTGTTCTGTGAGGTCTTAAGACTTAGCTCACTTCTTACATGACCCCCGACCCGGCTGATCATGTTTACAGACCTTCAGTCTGCAAATTGTCTAGAGTCTGCTATGGGGGAGGAGGCCGATACGCACCAGCCATCACACTCCCCAGCCAGATTAGGCAGACTCCAAGCCTGGCTGCTCACGGTTTTTGGACTTCTTTAAATTTCTTTTAAGGCTCTGCAAGGCCCTGTCCTTGCTACTTATTTAGAGCCAGCTTCCTGAATACTTTAATCGTTGTTATGGTCAGGAGAAGAACCATTTTGCTCAAATATTTGGCCGCTCTTTTGTTTGCCGACGCGGTCAGTCCGATTTCTGAAAGGATCTTACTATTCTGTTCGTGCCATTTCCCTCTGGCACCTACTCCTGGCGTCTCATTAGGGAGATTATCCTCTGGTGTGGAAACTGTTGGTGCCATCTGGTGTCTTCAGAGCAGCAGGAAAAACAGGAACTCCCACACTGTTTATCATTCAAACATCTGCACTCAGACATTAATATTTTGATCCCAACCAACAAATTTACGTCAATGTTTGACATTTAACATCGCTTCAAGGTTTCCCTGTCATGAAATTATCTTCTACAGGCAGCACAGAGTTGCTGTAGTTGAAGCTTTGGATGGCAAAAAGACAATAAAACAAACAAAATGTCTAGAACATTTTATGTTTACTCCACTGTCACTCAAATATATCTTCAATAAAGGATATAGCAGAACAATATAACTGAGGTGTTTGCTGCAGTCTAAGTCATGTGAAACCCAGAAGTTCTCAAACAAACAGCTGGATCTTCAAATATGGAGAGGCTTATCTCCCCCTTCCACTGCACTGATGGGTCCTAATTCCAATTATCCACCAGCGTGGTTCTGAATGTTGATTTTCAGAAAACAAATTCCATTTCAAACTTACTTTACATATTCTTAGCAAACATAATCCCCAGAACTAAACTGTCTGGTCAGTATTTGTGATGAAAACAAACTCACCTGCAGCTGCAAACAAACACATTAACCCAGAAAAATCCTTAGAAAAGTTTTACTTTGTGACTAGTTTTAAACTGAAAACAACATGTTTCATGGACTTCTTTGCTTCTATAATGTCTCTCAAAACTATTATAAAATTACCGTACTTTTCGCCGTAAACCTTGCACCACTGTATGAGTCACATCAGTCCAAATATGTCTAATAAAATGGGGGAAAAAACATAAATATGTAGCATCACCGTATAAGTTGCGTCTATTATGTGTCACCACTGACAACCTGGAAATGTGGGCTGGTGTTCTGCCAAAAATGGATTGGCTGCCAGTGTGCATGGGAGGACTTTAACAAGAATTTAACAAGATTAACACCTAAAAATAATTATTTGTTTGCTCAAAATTATAGCAAAGGTGTGTCTCAGTTGAACTTTTCCTTAATAAATGCAATTTGATCGTCAAATCAGCTGCATTTCAAAAGCAGGAGTGCGCAGAGGGAGGACTCATGCCTTTTTTTTCTTTTAACAAGATAACCACCGAAAAACAATTATTTGTTTGCTCAACATTATGCATTGAACGATGGCTCAGTGGTTAGCACTGTCGCCTCACAGCAAGAAGGTCTTGAGTTCAATCCCCAGTTGGACCTGGGGTCTTTCTGGGTGGAGTTTGCATGTTCTTCTCGTGCTTGTGTGGGTTTTCTCTGGGTACTCAGGTTTCCTCCCACAGACCAAAAACATACATGTTCGGTTGCCTTCAGGCCCAGGCCTCCCTTGCAAAAGAGATCAGTGATCTCAATGGGATTTGCCTGGTTAAAAAAAGGTTAATGAATTAATAAATTATAGTAAAGGTGTGTCTCAGTTGAACATTTCCTTAATAAATGCACTATAACAGTCAAATCAGCTGCATTTCAAAAGCTGATTCATGGCTGCGGGAGAGCACAGAGGAAGTACTCGCTTTGCATTTCTTTGAAATTTAACAAGATTAACACTGAAAAACAATTATTTGTTTACTCTACATTATAGTAAAGGTGTTTCTCTGTTGAACTTTTCCTTAATGGTCTAATCAGCTGCATTTCGCCTGGGCATTGCAGTGAAATGCAGCTAATTTGACATTTGCTCCAGGAGTTCCGGAGCGAGAAAAAGGTGACGTTGTATGGCAAGCCAAGTTTCTCATTATTAGCCACTTAACCTATTAATGAGACACTTGGCTTGCCATATTACTCGAGGCCCGTCTAGCGGTTGAAAATTATAGTGTTCAATATTTTCCAGGTCAGAATGCAGTAAATGAAAATGGTCAGATATCGGTCAAAAACTGGGTTAAATATGAAAAAAAAAAAAAAAACTTTGTATTTCACTGTCATGAATGGCTGCTATGAAGAACGGGCGGTGGACTCACGAGGTAGCTTGGCGAACTCAGCTTTATTGAACTACTAATAGCACGACATGTTAACGTCTCGAGTCACGCTCAGTTCACAACTAAAACACACACACTGCGCATGCTCAGTCTATA
>JBBPBX010022642.1:18817-41230 GCA_038048925.1 Garcialebias charrua
TGCATGCAGAGGGGTGGCTTGGACACTGGCCATGCAGAGTTGGCCGATTAATGTGCACAGGAAATTTCTTATTTATGAATAAAACCTGTATACGTCCAGGTATACAGATTTGCTCAGAACCACAGTTAGAGGAACTTTACCACTGACCAGAGGAAGATTTCACAAGGGACAAAGCTACTAAATGTGTCGCCATGCTGTCAATAGCCGTGTTTCCATCAAGGTTTCTAGGTGCGCATTTTGAAGTATCGCAGCAGAAAAGCTTAATGGAAACGGCAAAATCCGTATTTACTTTCTCAAGTTCGCCAAAAAGTTTATACGCTCGCTTGAGGTGGTTTTTGGGATGTTCGCAAATGAGCAGATGCGCACAGCGACAGATGGAAACAGATTTGCCGACTCGTGCTGCCGAAGCGAACATTCACGTCACGTGACTGATCAGCTGTTTCCGCTCCGGACAACATGTAACATCGCTAAAACTAGTTGGCATGACAGAATAAATACAACTCGACCGATAGCAACACGTACCTGAAATATTCTCTCCATTTTGACGAGATGTGTGGCCAGGTTCTGTTTTCAACTGCTACTTCCTGTTTACTGTAGACATGCGCAGTGCTGACGTCTGACGTAATGACGCTGACGTCTGACGTAATGACGCTGTGCGTGGCTTGGTAGATGCGCTTCAAGCCAGCAGATGGAAACACTTCTGCTTCGCATTAATTTGTATTTACATATTTGCGAGATTTCAAAAAATTAGCTCAAAAATCGAAATGAAAATGGATGGAAACACAGCTAATGAAAGTCAGCGGGTGAAAGAGGAACTTTCAAGTCAGCAAGGAAATCTACAAAACACAATAATGAACAGAAAAAGGAGAACAGACGAAAAAACATTGTCATTCCTTATGTTGCTGGAGTCAAAGAGAATTTCAGAAGGATTTTCCACAAACACAACATCTCAGTACATTTCAAACCCAGCAGGACTCTCAGACAGAGGCTGGTCCACCCTAAGGACAAAACACCCACACACAAACAGTGTGGTGTGGTGTATGCAGTCCAGTGCAGCGAGGACTGTCCAGACCTCTACATTGGGGAAACTAAACAGCCTCTTCACAGACGAATGTTCCAACACAGGAGAGCCAACTCCTCTGGACAAAACTCAGCTGTTCACCTTCACCTCACGGACAAGGGACACTCATTTGAGGACCAGAATGTGCACATTTTGGACCGAGAGCACAGATGGTTTGAGAGGGGTGTGAAAGAAGCTGTTTATGTTAAGAGGGAGAAGCATTCTCTTAACAGAGGAGGAGGTCTCAGATTCCAACTTTCAAAAACGTATAATGCAGCTTTAGGACTGATTCCCAGACAATTTTCACACTAGATGGGAACAGAGGAGCCTCATCTGTGAATTAGACTAAAGACCTAAGGAACTCCTACTGTTAAGGTGTGAGGTGTGATTTGTCAATCTACATAGGTATGTTGTATCTTATCTCAGCCTTTAAAACCTTGCTCTCCCACTCTCTGCTCTTTGAATTGAGAAAGCTCCTCGGATGAGAAGCGAAACGTCTTCTGTTACAAATAAAGTCCAGGGGCCTCATGTATCAACCGTGCGTGCGCACAAAAACATTGCGCACGTCACTTCCCACGCAAAACCCCGTATGTAACAAAAATGAAATGAACGTGAATATCTGCGCATCCAAGTACATTTCCACGCCAGCTCCCCTGCTGGCGTACGCACGTTTCTGTGGTTATTGTTCCTTTGGCGACACTTACAGGTGCTTCCGAGAAACTGAAGCCCCACAGTCTGTGGTTGACTTTAAGAGCGGCTTGAAGACCTTTCTTTTCAACCGAGCACTCTACCTCCCATGATTCTACTTTTGATCTTAGCTGATACTGTTGTTGATTTTAATTGTCTTATTATTTGTTTTATTGACATTCAATTATGTTGCACCTTGTAGCACTTTGAGATTTTCATTAATGAAAAGTGCGTTATAAATTGTATTCATTATTATTATTATTATTATTATTATTATTATTATTATTATTAACTGTTCATGATGTGAAAATGATTAATATTCCCACCAAACACACGATTAACAAATATCCACATGACGCAGTAAATAAAGGACGCGCAAAGTTGTGCCAAAAATAAATTCAACAGGAACGGATTCATTCAGCCTTACTGGAGGATATAATAGTGTAACACGCAGAGCATTTATTTATAAACAGATATAATCTTCTGATCTAGGATATGGCTTATCAGCAGTTTTCAGAAACAATCATTTTTCAGTTTGGCACTGCTGCGCTCTGGAGCAACACAGGAACCGTGCACAACGCGTGCAGAAGCAGCGATCAAACTGTTCCTGAGCTTTCCAGAGGGAGCTGCAGGCCGATCAGGGCAGTCCAGTCCACACAAAGCCTGATCAATGGAATGTCTCATCTATATGATTCCAAAGGCTGAGTGGTCGCGCTTTGGAGCGCGCGCGCACCCTCACACGGCAGCTGGAGGTGATTCATAATCAGCGTTTATTGTAGATTTCTCCAAAATGACACGTGAAAGTACACCATATATAACTTGTAGGAGAGTAAAAGCTTCACAGACAAACAGATTGCGCACAAGGCTGCGGGGCGCGCAGCGTTTGGAGACTCCAACATCACGTCATGTCATGAAAACTCTCCACTGAGACGCACAGACTCGTTTCTTCATATCATCTATTAAATAAACAAAGATCTATGTTCAACCAAACATCTAAGTTCCTCTGTGTTTACAGTAATTATGGTAATAAACTCGTGCGCAAAGTTAATATTTTCACTCAGAATGAATGGATGTGCCGGGTGCGCACCAAAGCAGGGTGAGCGCACACACAAATACCGACACACAATCACTCGTTCTTTGCGTGATGAACACATTTTATTACTATTCTTACTTAGGATTATTTTCCTCACTCATATTATATTAAATTCATTATTTTCCTGAATCTAGAAATGATTTCTGATCGCGCAGGGATCAAACAAACATGTCCTTCACACATGCAGGAAGTAATTTGCATCTGTTTAACATATGTAAATGAAGGCGTGTCAGGGGAGGTGTCTCACGTGCGCTCAGTTCCACGTTAATTGTGATGTACAAAAGGAATGTGCGTGGATTCCGGTGTACGCACAGTTTGATAAATCTGGATTTTTTTGTGCGTGCACACTTTTCTGGATTTGACCGTATGTCACTTTTCAGTGGGAAATCCACGCAAGTCTTTGTACATGAGGCCCCAGCTGTTTCTGTATTGAACTCCTTTTTTATTTTATCATGTCCTGGATGACTGAAAATCTTCACCAGCTGAAAGAGGTGTTCTGCTCCAATAGATTCACATTAGTTATGAAGGAATTCCTCTGAAAAACAGAAATAGACTCAGACTAATAAAAACAAGTTTAAGTGTAGTCAGAGTGTTTTTGGCTGTGTGAGTAGAAGTACTGCTGCTGAGATAGTCCTCATCTCAGTTAAAGGAGCTGTATGTAACTCTTCTAACAATATATTTTTATCATATTTCTTCACTCTGTCACTTCCTCCTGACATACTGATTTTAGACAAGTAATCTCTGAAAAAACTATTGTCTCCTTGCTTCTCTAAAAGCATTTCTAAAAAGCCACTGTAGCTGTGTTTCCATCCATTTTCATTTCGAATTTTGAGCTAATTTTTGAAATCTCGCAAATATGTAAATACAAATTAATGCGAAGCAGAAGTGTTTCCATCTACTGGCTTGTAGCGCATCTACCAAGCCACGCACAGCGTCATTACGTCAGACGTCAGCACTGCGCATGTCTACAGTAAACAGGAAGTAGCGGTTGAAAACAGAACCCGGCCACACATCTCGTCAAAATGGAGAGAATATTTCAGGTACGTGTTGCTATCGGGCAAGTTGTATTTATTCTGTCATGCCAACTAGTTTTAGCGATGTTACATGTTGTCCGGAGCGGAAACAGCTGAACGTCACGTGACGTGAATGTTCGCTACGGCAGAACTGAGTCGGAAAATCTGTTTCCATCTGTCGTTTTGCGCATCTGCTCATTTTCGAAGATCCCAAAAACCACCTCAAGCGAGCGTATAAACTTTTTGGCGAATTTGAGGAAGTAAATTCGGATTTTGCCGTTTCCATTAAGCTTTTCTGCTGCGATACTTCAAAATGCGCAGCTAGAAACCTTGATGGAAACACGGCTAGTGACACGCCGTTAACCAGCCAATAAAAACAGAGTTTGTAACCAGCCAATAAAAACAGAGCTTGAATTTGAATCAGCCAATAAAAACAGAGCTTGAATTTGAATCAGCCAATAAAAACAGAGCTTGAATTTGAATTTCAGCAGAGCAAGGGGTAACAGAGCCATATATGGCTCTGAGGGGGAGGGACCAGAAATGTGTCTCTGTTCAACATTTTCCTAAGTTCCAGCGTGTTCCAGAAATTACATACTGAACCTTTAAAGTCCAAAAAATGGCTCCATTCAAAGAGAACAAAGACTTTCACCGGATGTTTTCAGTTTTCATGTCGCAGGAGAATTGATTGATCTGGAGGAGCTGGCTGATCACTTATCATAGCTGGTTAGGTCTCCAGCATGAGTTACCATGGTGACAGATCCAGGGAGTGAGAAATCAGACTGGTAATGTATTTTATTTTATTTTTTCAGCTTGGTGATGCTAAAGGACTGAACTGAACCCTGAAGGGTTTGGGACACTGGGTCTCTTCTTCTTCTTGTGATTGTTATTATTTTTTTCTTCTTCTTTCAGCTGCTCCCTTCTTCAGGGGTTGCCACAGTGAACTGACTCGCACAAAGACTTGACCATTGTTTTTAAGCTGGATGTCCTTCTTGACACAACCACAGACCACCGAGCTACCACAGCCCTCTGTGTGGAGCAGAGAGCTGCCATGTAGCACACCCAGTGGAGCAGATGCTGGGGGTTAAGAGCCTTGCTCAAGGGCCCAGAGTGGGGCAAATGAGGGTAGACAAGTGTGGGTGCTTCACCTTTCCCGTCCACATTTTAATGTTGTTAGTCTGGGGGATCGAACTGGCGACTTTCCGGTGACAGGCTCACCTTCTCTAACCTCTGTGGCACTGCTCCCCCAAAACTCCCCCAGCACTTCTTCTGACTCTTAATAAACAAACAAACAAACAAACTGCACCTTGTTTTATTTTTGTTGTGTTGGGACACATACAGATAAAGACCCCAGCATCACTGAGCTAACAGGAGTGTCTTGAGGACAAAAAAACATGTGCACTGTACACTATGTAAATATGATATTATATAAAGGTTAATTTCATCAAACTTCAATAAACAGAATACAGTAAAATTGTTTGTGTAGAACGAAGCTAACGTCGTTACGTTGAGCCTGAACTAATGCTCAGAGAAAAGTTACGTGTAAAACTTGAATGGTATTCAGCAGCGCTGACGTTCTGAACTTCTGTTCGAACGGAGCGTTGTGCTGAAATGTGATTTATGCACGTATTGATACAGATAAAGACCAGGTTGATAATATCAGAACCACAGAGAGGTCCAGGAGTCAGAAAGTCAATAAATCACAATTCAAATCAATTCCAGCAGAGATGACTCCTCCCCTCAGGTCAGGCTGCCATATTGGGTTTCAGGAGGGCAAGCTTCCTTCAGCAGAATCCCCACATATCAATAAACCATGTTGTGTGTGTGTGTGTGTGTGTGTGTCCCTGTAGAGCTGCTGCTTCTTCCAGAGCAGATGTGTGTACAACGCTGAAGGGAGGAAAGCTGGTCCATTGATCCGCTGCATACGAGACATCAAAACATCCAGAGGAGAAAGAGCAGCGAGGAGGAGGAAGAGGAGGAACATCTCAGTGTGTCTCTGTGTGTGAGAGATAAAGATGATGGTTTTTCAAATACAAATAACCTTTATCAAGAAATATTTCCAGAAAGTAAATGTAAAATCCCTTCCTCTGATAAAGTTGACTTCAGTTTGTAGAAAAACTGCAGGTTCAAAACACAAAAACCACACATCAGTCACTAATACACACACACACACACATGCACACACACACGCACACACACACACACACACACACAGATTTACGTGATCTGCTAAATCTCTGGTAAGCGGCACAGGCTGTGTGCCTAAAGTGTTGTGTGTTTGTGTTTGTTTGTGTGTGAGACATAGAGACACACTGAGGACGACTGCAGTTACAACACAATGTTTCCCACCGGCCTTCAGGCGCTGAAACAATCGTTTTTCTTCTCTCTCCTGTGATGAACATGCTCCTAAGCACAAAGACGTACAGAAATGTTTTAAAACAACACAAAATAAAAGTGTGTGGCGTGTGGAACGAGCGACAAGCTAAAAGAAAAGCTGCATTAAAGCAGGCAAACAACTCTGAATTAAATAATATTTAATATCTTACCTGCTGCAGATATCTTTTTGATTAGACCTTGAGAGGAAGAAAGTTATCTTTTGATGCATGCTAAATCATTATCACCTGCCGTTCACCTTTCAGCCACTAACAGCTGATCAGATAACGTTTTCAAAAGTGACACGTTTCCTGTTTCAGTAAACTTCTTTCATTCTGTTTGAGGTGAACTCTGTGCAGTGAAGCGTTCTGGTGATGGTTCTCCTGCTATCGACTGATGCTGCAGAAGGTGAGGACCTGCCTCATTGTCTTCAAGCCCAGTTACTGACTGAGACACACTCACGGGACCCAGGACTGAACAATGTTGAACATTTTCACAAGACAATAACAACAACAAAAACTGTCTAGTTTGAGCATTTCTACGTCTTTGTCCTGATCTATGTTCATTGTTCACAAGTGATTCTCTCTGGTTGTCAGGGTGGCTATATGAGTGTACATCTTACACCAAAATATTCAGGTTGCAACTTGTTAGGAAGAGAAAAAACTCATGTTTGGTGAGTCGGTGACACACACACAGAGACACACGCACAGAGACAGACGAGTCACGTGTCATGTTTCTGCTGTTTAATTAGAATAAAGCCCTGTTTACACGGACACTGTGGGGGGAAACGGAGGTTTTGGGTATGTTAATTAGATGAATAGTTTTGTGTTGACACGGGCGAATTCAAGTGTTTACATGGATCCGCTCGAATCTCCCCCCTCCCCTCATGAATCCACTGTAGTTACCATGCCGGGTCATTAGATGGCGCTGTGAATTTTTGCACCTTCACCTATTGCGCATGCATGCTGCTTCACTCTGCTGGCAGTCTGCTGCTTTCTTTTGTGCTAAAAGTTCAGCTAACAACAACTTAACAACAAGTTAAAGCTGGATTTTGGATAAGAGTCAACAGATTTGACACCAAGCGGGACCTCTTCATCTAACATGCTGCACACCAGCTGCTGACTGGACCAGAACTCAGTCAACATGTCGGACTTTACTCTGTGATGAACAGCTGGTTTCAGCAGGTAAACAACGTTCTTAATAATGTTTGCTTGTGTTTACTTTGATCAAACAACAACCAACTGATTTAAAAAAAAATAATAATTCTGCGAGGTCAAGCAGCTGTCCTTTCACCAAGCGGACCGGTTCGGATTGGACCAGAATCCATGATGAAAACAGCAGAGTCCAGTTCAATAACGTATTTACAGTTCTGTTAACGTGTTTTAATAGTGTGTTCAGTTTAATTCTCAGTGTTTGTGTGACGTACAGTTTGTGATGTTGAATAAATAAATAAATAAATAAAAAATAAACCTGTTGTCTTCATTTTCAACTTTAAACCCGCAGCATGTTATGCATCGTTTAAATCACGTAACTTGAGTCCAGATAGATTAATTTAGTTCAGATAACTTTATATATCTCCCACGCTAACATAAATATTGTTTATTATTGTTAAACTGTTCTTTTTTAGCACATATTGTGCAACGTGACACGTGAAATATCTGCCTGCCTCGTTCAATAAACAGCAACAAAAGAACTGGATCGAGCTGTGTCTCTTCCAACACAGATGCGGCTGCACGCGGCTGCTTTGAAGTGCCTGATCTGGATGGGAGCAGGACTGAACCAAGCTGAGGATCAATTTGAAGCTGAAGGCTTCACCTCCTCCATTGAGACTTGCTGTTTTTTCATTCTTTTTTCATTTTTATTCTTGGAGGTGGCTTTTTTGGGCTGATAAGGAAACAGCCACATAATAAATATCTTACCTGATGTAGATAACTGTTTAAAGAGCCTCATTTGGAGAAAACAGTCATTTTCATTGAAAACATCCAACTGGCTCAGACAGCAGAGAGGTCGTGAAGCAGCGTGACGTGATGTGAGGCGCAGAAGATCAGGATCATCATTGTTTCGGTGCCTATTTCATACTGCTGTGAGCTGTTTGTTGATCAGACGAGCAGAGAGTGAAGCGCGGAGGAACTGGATCATCATTGGTGCCTGCTTTCACACTGTTGTGAGCTGTTTGTGGATCAGACGAGCAGAGAGTGAAGCGCGGAGGAACTGGATCATCATTGGTGCCTGTTGTGTCAAATGACAGTTTTGACTTTTTAATTGCACCTCATTTGAACTCATTTTTCTTTCAACCTTTATTTTCTGTTAGATTATATAAATCAGACAGAGGGGGAGCTCTAGCCTAAAACTGTGGTGTAGCTGCTGTGATGCTGATTAGTGTCTTAATGCAGGTNTTGTGTCAAATGACAGTTTTGACTTTTTAATTGCACCTCATTTGAACTCATTTTTCTTTCAACCTTTATTTTCTGTTAGATTACATAGTTCAGACAGAGGGGGAGCTCTAGCCTAAACTATGCTGTAGCTGCTGTGATTCTGATTAGTGTCTTAATGCAGGTGTGTGGTTCTTTGTCACAATCAATCAGTGCATGAAGGAAGGTAGACACGCACCGGTGAGTAGCAGTTTCAATAAACCTGTCAGTTTTGAGTCTAGAAGCAAACTTATGGTAAACAACACAGTAGTTTGAGCCGAGGTGATTTTAGGCCCTTTGTGATTTAGAAGGCCCTCTGTGTTTGTTTAGTTCCATTGTAAGTCTCTTGTGAGTTTTGAGTTAAGTTGACCAAATGCTGTTTGAGACTCTTTAAGTTAAATCATCCATTTTAGTTTAGATTACACATTTAGTCTTTCTATATTGTGAATTTCATGAAAGCAATTAGTATTTTGTAAGCTTAGAAATGAATCATGCAAGTCAAATATTACTTTTATTTCTCTAATCCTTAAATTACTTGCATGAAAATCCCAGTGATTTAGGCATCTTTTGTTGGCTTTGTTGGGCTGGATTTATTGGCTAAAAACAATTGTTTGTAATTATTTATTTGATGTAATTAGGTAAGATACAATTAAGATAACAAATGACAAAGTATTACAGTAACATTTATTAGAACATTTAGAAGAATTATCAAGAAATGGTCAAAAATAATATAGTAAATGGTTAAATGCTTTAAAATGGTTACTTCCTTGTTTGTCAGAATATGTGTTTACACAAGTTAAAATATGAATTTTGTATGTATTTATATGGTTTAAGTGATTGAGAACATTGGAAGCTAAGCTGTTGATCTGTTTTTTTTCCTAAGGTTTTCAACCTATTCATCCTATTCATTCTATTCATTCTACTGATTCTGCTGCTACTGCTGTAGAACCATCTGTGAGAGAAATTAATAAAGTTGATGAAGTGAGTTGAGCCTACGTCTACCTTCTTCCTGGATCTTTCAAGTCAGATCAGCACTGGTTGAAGAAAAGACTTGACAATTTCTGCTGCAGCTTTCCGTGCGTACGTCCCTCTTAAGGATGGTGCGTGCGCCAATCGCAATGTTTTGTACCCCGGTACAATCGACAATGCCAATAAAGATATATTCTATTCTATTCTATTGACAAAAAGACAGGAGAAAGAACTGGAAGTAGCAGAAATGAAGATGCTGAGGTTCTCCTTAGGAGTGACAAGGATGGATAAGATCAGGAATGAGATAATCAGAGGTACAGCACATGTTGAACAACTGGGAGATAAAGTTAGGGAGGCCAGACTGAGATGGTTTGGACATGTCCAGAGGAGGGACAGTGGGTATATTGGTAGAAGGATGTTAGAAATGCAGCTGCCAGGAAAAAGACACAGAGGAAGGCCAAAGAGGAGATATATGGATGCAGTTAGAGAGGACATGAAGGTAGTTGGAGTGAGGACAGAGGATGCAGAGGACAGAGTGAGGTGGAGGAGGATGACTCGCTGTGGCGACCCCGAAGAGGGAAAAGCCGAAAGAAGAAGAAGATTCATATATAAAATAATAATTCAACAGAAACATTCATATAGAAAATAATAATTTAACAGAAACATTCATATATAAAATAATAATTTAACAGAAACATTCATATATAAAATAATAATTTAACAGAAACATTTATTTATAAAAATAATAATTTAACATTATTTATGTGAGGAGCAGACTGCTTTGAGTTTAACTCCATCACAGAACTCTCATCTTGAACAAGCATGAAGGCGACAGTGGAAAGGAAAAACTCCCTCATGAGGAAGAAACCTTTAGCAGAACCAGGATCAGGACAAACGTCCATCTGCTTCAACTGGCTGGGTTTGGTAGGAACAGATGCACAATGGCAGGTCAAAAATCACATGTTAAGATAGAAATAGTATCAAATGAAAACTATTCAATTTTAACAATTCATTTAAGGACTTGAGGTCAATTTGTCCTCTAGTAGTCTATCAGCATAATAAGTCAACACTAACTACAGGATTTATGAAAAAGGAAAGTGTTAATGCAGTCTTCAAACTGGACAATGTGTCAGCCTCATGGACAGAAACTGGAAGCTGGTTCCACAAGAGAGGAGCCTGACAACTGAAAGATCTTCCTCCTATTCTTTCCCATATAAGAATGTTCAACTCGTTCTTATACTTTTAAAATATTTAACTTAACATTTTTCTCATTAAAATTAATGGAGAACTCTGCAAACCCTTGAAAAACTTTGTGCTTTCTACATCTACTTCAGAGAATGTGCTCTGTTTTTGTTTTTTGCTACGTGCAACTTTTTGCTAGCCTTTAGCCACTTTTAACTTTTAGCTAAACTTCTTAATTTTAGCTATTGCAGAAATTAGCAAAAATAGTAGATGTTATGTAATTCTAGTCTATCTAATTTTTAGCTGCTTTTAGCCCATAGATAACATTTAGCTACTTTTAGATAACTTTTTGTTACTTCTAGCTATCCTTTTACTACTTTTAATTTGTAGCTACACTTTAGCTCCTTTTAGCCTCTATTCTTTAGCTCCTTTTGGCCTCTAATCAGACTTTACCTACTTTTAGCTTCTAGCTAACCTTTAGCTACTTTTTTCTTTACACAGCTTTTTTTTCCCTTTTCCTTTTAACATTTAGTTAGCCTTTAGGGACTTTTAGTTTTTAGTCTTAGTTTTAGTTTTTTAGTCTTTTAGAATTTAGCTAGCCTTTAGCTCCCTTTAGCCTCTAGTTACCCTTTAGCTACTTTAAGTCTATAGGTAATCTTTAGCTACTTTGAGCCTCTAGTTTCTCTTGATACTTATAGATACACTTATCTACTTTTATTCTTTATCTACCATTATGGTCCTTTTAGCTTCTGTTCATCCTAATTTAACATTACCAACTCGGCTTTGTCCGGCTGATTTCAGTTTATTTCAGCTGATTTCATCTGATTTCTGTGCTCAGTGTAGATTCACAGACGTAGTTTTTTTCTTTTTCGGATTACAGTTGTCAACAAATAGATGCTTTATTTGTGTAATAGGCTGAAAGCTAAAGTGAAAAGGTTTGTTTAACAGTTAAATGCAAACCTGAACATCAGGACGCTGATTTTGAGTTGCAGTTTAAAATAATCCTCAGATTAAAAGCAGAATTATGGCCGTGATTCTGTAATCTGTGGTCGTTTGGGTCATATTAAATAAACAGATGCTCTTCACACCTCCTGACCACTGTAGTTGAAGTTCAAATATAAACGTGAAATGATTGAACAAGTCGTTCGTTTCTTGAACCCCTCCATTCTGCTGTCCAGGACCCGGATACGTTTCAGTACCATGTGATCTCCAACGAGCTGCTCTTCCCGGATCACCTGCACGACGGTTTGTTGAAGAGCACGCTGCTGGGCGCCGACTTCCAGGTCCAGTTCCACCTGAACAGCAACAACCAGGTAACAACCGGCCGCTTCACAGCTTTATGACCAAGATGTCCGACACCAGAACCCGGACCCGTGTCAGATCTAAGGTTGCGCTGCTGGTTTTCTTCTCAGGCAGCCCAGACGTTTATTCACGTAAGAACCGACCAGAGGTGACACGTTGGCAGGTTCAGTTCCAGATGTTTCTCCAGCGAACATTTGGATGTTTCAGCAGAAACGTTTAATCAAAAGAATAATTAAAATGAAGTTGTACAAATGGATACGTTTTGATAGTTAGACATTAAAAGCAGATATTTTACCTACAAACATTGTTTGACAATGTTTGTTTATTTGATAATGACAAGTTTTTTCATTCATTCAACCTTTATTTAGGCAGGTTAGTCCCATTGAGCCTCGGGGACTCATTTACAAGCAGTGTTGGGTGTAACGCGTTACTTAGTAACGCGTTACAGTAATGGCATTAAATTTTTCAGTAACGTAGTAGTGTAACGCACTACTTTGAAAATGCCTGTAATATATTACAGTTACTAACAAAACCTTACATTCGTTACTTGCGTTACAATCAGGACCTTTCGGAGAATAGTTTTATTTATTTATTTTATTTTACCTTTCGGAGAAGAGTTGTGTGACGAGAACGACGGAGCAGACCATAGACATTATATATAGATATCTATGGAGCAGACTGTCACGTGGGGAAAACAAAGACGTACGCGATGACGTCGGAACGTCATACGTCAACGTACATAGACATATAAAGGTACATAGACATACGGCGATGTCATTTTATGGATGGAAGTATTCATATTATTTTTCTTTTGTCACGAGAAAGGACAAGAACATTACAGTAGTGTGCAAGCTATGTCTGGGCCACAACAAGACACTGTCTACTGCTGCGAACTCGACGTCAAATCTTTACAAGCATTTACAAAGACAACACGCTAATGCTAAGCTAGTTGCTAAAGAGCCGCAGAGGGATGGTGCAAGTTTGATGCCGCCACCGTTTAAGCAGGCTCGGCTTGAATTTCACCGCCAGGCAACCACTACAAAGGCTGAGGTAAACAAACTTGTAAACAAACATTTCAGATGTTTTATTTTTTATTTTGTTTTATTTTTTTAAAACAGAAGTTTTACATTTTGATATTGTCATACCTTTTGAATGGCACGTTTACATATGCATTGTGCTTGTTATGTAGCACTGCTGTTTTACTTTTTCATCAAAAATGAGTGTCAAAAAGATCTCTAATATCATTATTGAAAGATAAAAATTAATACAGGTTAAATCTCAGGTATTAGAGTAATCCGAAAGTAATGTAACTAAGTTACTTTCAGAACTGAGTAACTAAGTAGTGTAATATGTTACTTTTTTTAAAGTAACTAGTAATGTTTAACTAATTACTTATTTTGGGTAACTACCCCAACACTGTTTACAAGAGAGACCTAATTTTAACAAAGAGTGATGACAACAGTGGACAATAAAGACAACAATAGATTAAAACAAATTGAGAATAACAAGTGAAAATAAAATGTATTTTTAAAAAAGTAACCATAAAACAGCTCGGTTGTAAGGCGATGGATGTAGAAAACTAAAAACAGGAACATGTCTGCATTGGTTCTTGCCTGGAACTTTGCAGATGTTTGAAGCCACTTAGAGAGGTCAAGGTCAAGCGCTTCAGATCTTTTTGCAAGATGTTCCAGGAAACAGGAACAGAGTAGAAGAAGACTAAGACGTTAATAACAGGGATGTGATTTTTCTGGTTTTAGTCAGATTTTCAGATAATCCGGACCAACTGACGCAAATCCAGCAAAACGTTTTTTTAAAGGGAGAGTAGAAACGCTAGCTTCTGTTCAAAACTAAAACTTTCGTCTGGGAATGCGTTTACATCAAGTTCAAGTAGGTTTATTGTCATTTCATCACATATGGTACATGAGGTGGAACAAAATTATGTACACACGGTCCCAGTTACACCCAACAATAGCAAAAATGTAAAGTGTAAAAAGAAACAGTATATAAAAATCTTAGATACACATTACGATGTACGCTAAAAGATCTAAGATTTATGCTAAACACTAATAATGTAAAACAAAATGGTGTAACAACAGCAGCCCGAACAGGAGTCTGTGTGAGCAGAGGGGTACGAATGAATACGAGTGAATACAGCAGCATGAAATACTCAGCAGCATGAGATCAGCAGCATGAGATCAGCAGCATGAGATCAGCAGCATGGTTAATCAGCAGCACATGTCACCAATCAAAGTGGCTTTACAGTGTTTTTTTTTTTCAAACAGCCTCAGGGTAGAAGCTGTTCCTCAGTCTAGTGGTTCTACACTTAATGCTCCTCAACCTCCTTCCTGAGGGGAGTGGGGCAAAGAGTGAGTGTGCTGGGTGAGTGGGGTCCTTCATGATGCAGGTGGCTCTTCCTGCATCTGGAGGTGTAAATGTCTGTGATGGTGGGGAGACTGACTCCAACATCTTCTGTGCAGCCTTCACCACTCTCTGTAGAGCTTTTCTTTCTGCAGCTGTGCAGCCTCCATGCCACACGTTGATGCTGGAGCACAGGATGCTCTCCACTGCACACCTGTAGAAGGAGGTGAGGACTGGGCTGCTCAGACCAGCTCGTCTCAGCCGTCTGAGGAAGTAGAGTCTCTGATGACCTTTCTTGATCAGGCTGGTGGTGTTGTTGCTCCAGCTGAGGTTATCGCCAAGTTTTTTATCTGGCGTCAAAAACTTGGCGACAAAGAAGTAACATCCCACCCCGGAATTGGGAAAACGGATGTTAAACGAAGATAGATAGATACAGTATATAGATAGATAGATAAACATCCATGACCTTTATTTAAATTCCCCTGACAATAAGTAATTACGGTTTCAAGTCGTACAACGGGTAATCTGCTCGTCACAATGACTTTGTTTCCATTTTTCTTGTTCTCCAGACAGTCGTGAACAACGTTCTCATCAACAGCAGTTTCACTGAAACGATGTACGGCGTCATCATCATCCTCCCGCAGGTCCTCAAAGTTCAACGCAACCGATGCAGCAAGCAGGTCTCCCTGCGCATCAAAGTAAGGGTGCAGGAATACGTCGTCTTCGTTCACCGTCTCCTTCAACACAGTTACTGAGTTCAGCTTCGTTTGGTGCGTCCAAGGTTTAATGATTCAGACAAAAACTGTCGATAAAGCCTTGAGATGATGAGTAACACCTCTGACATCAGCAAAGAGCTTCAGATCAACATATTGATTAACTGATCATCGTCAGTGGGATCACCTCTAGAAAAGCAGCAGTTTCTGCTCCTCTGCAACACGACAACAAGATGAAAAGACATCAGCAATGACCTCAGAGAAGCAATGCTTGCTGCCCATCAATCTAGAAAGGGTCAAAGGTCATGTTCAAACTATCTGGAGTCCATCATGCTACAGAAAGAAAGATTATTCACAAGAGGAAATCTTTTAGGACAGCTGACTATAGATTCACCCTGAAGGTCAGACTGTGCAGTGCTCAAAGAAATGAGCTCCACCTCAGACTCTTATGGGCCTTGTTTAGCAGGTTAAAGGTCAAAGGTCATGGGCTCCTCTCTAAAACCAGGAGAGCATGACTTAGGATGGTAAGGTTTCCTCTGAAGGCACCACAAGAATTCTGGACCAGAACCAGACCAAAGGACAGATGTTTACCCACAATGCACTGCAGCAAACTGCTCCTCCCAGCTGTGGTGAAAGGTTGATGGTTTGGGATCAGGGCACTTTTCAGTCACTGAACTTCTCTCTACATTAAAGGTTTTTAGTCGCATGTCCCAACAGCTGAATATTGGAATAACTAAAATTTAGTCACAGAAAAACAAAATCTTCATAAAAGTTTAATTTACGCTGTAGATTGTGCTTCTTGATTTAGTTTAGTTTTAGTTTAATAATGAGATGGTGTACATCGTGTAGGATTTATGTTTATGTGACGAGCTACAAGTTAAAAAGGTGCAGTACTTATTTTAATATGTAATATGTTTGCTGCTGAGCAAAGCTCCACAGGGAAAGTTGAGCAAATAAACTAAAGTATGAAATAAGTAAATATGCAAGGATAAATTAGTAAATAAATGTGTGAACAGATGGATTCCTGAGCTAATCCAGCTTTTCTGTCTTTCTGTCCCTCCAGGGAAGGTGTTCAGATTGTGAAGGACCACCTCGGTGCCTCTTCAGTTACACTCCAGTAAGAAAGACGTTTTGTCCCTTTCTTTTAATAACGGCGCTGCTGCGCTCTGAAACTGTTTTAACGTCTCTTGCTGCACAATAAAAACTGACATCTGGGTTGAACAAAGCATCGATTGAGCCTGTGGTGTCCTCTACCTGCTAACAATGGTCTGCTCTGTGGCTCTGTTTCCCGCTGCAGATCAGAGAGACGTTTCCTGCCAACATGAAGTCCAACTGTTTGTACAGAAAGCGAGTCGGATCCAGGAGGAAGTCCGTGCCCGGCTGTGTCCTCCAGTGTCTTCGGATGACAACGGTCAGCCAACTTTTCTAACTGCTGTAACCAAAGTCTGCTCTGAACTGCTCCTCAGTTCAGCCGATCCGCTCTGAATCAAAAGTTGTCACCATTACCACTTTTTATTTCTGGGATAACTACCGTATTTTCCGGAATACAGGTTGCGGCTTTTTATCATTTTTGCATGCCCTGCGACCTATATTTAGGTGTGACCTATTTATGGCTTTTCATCACTTTCGGCGAAACAAACTTAAATCCAGCTCATTTCACAATTACATTCATTTATTAAGGAAAGGTTCAGCTCAGACACATATTTGCTATAATTTTTATCAAACAAATAATTGTTTTTAAGTGTTAATCTTCTTAAAAGCCTTGCTGTGCGCTCCTGTGGCAGACTGTCATGATCCACGTTGACACAGACATTTGCAACAGAGCTAAACACTGTCCACATTTCTGGGTTGACTCAGCGGTGACGCGTCACGTCAGCGGTGGATGGCGCGTTACGTCGGCGGTGACGTAGGTGCGACTTATATTCAGGTGCGACCCGTATATCGATTTTTCCAATTTTTTGGCAATAATTGGACAATGCGACCTATATTCTGGAAAATACGGTACACACATGTTGGTCCTACAATATTTTTTTCATTCAACCTTTATTTAGGCAGTTTAATCCCATTGAGCCTCGAGGACTCATTTACAAGAGTGACCTGGCTACAAACAAAGAATGATGACAACAACAAAAGTAGATTTTCCTTGGACAATCAGCAATAGACAATCATAAGAGAGAAGCACAATCAAAAACAGGAACATGTCTGCATTGGTTTTTGCCAGGATTCCAACAGATTCTTAAAGCCATTTAGAGAGGTCAAGGTCGAGATCTTTAGATCTTTTTGTAAAATATTCCAGGAAGCAGGAGCAGAGTAGGAGAAGGTCCTTTTGTCAAGTTCAGTCCTCACTGACGGAACACTGCAGGTAATCATGTCCTGAGAGCGCACGCTGTAGCTGCACTCACGTAAAGACATGTAGGAGGAGATGTATGAAGGCAGCAGACCAAGAAGTGATTTAAAGATGAAAATGTACCAGTGGAAAAGTCTGCGTGAGGTTAAAGGTGAAGTCTGCAGTTTCTGTAGAACATCAGCACTTAGAAAAAATTTCAACAAGCAAAGCATTCTGATCCCTCCCCCTCAGAGCCATATATGGCTCTGCCCCCTTGTGGTCTGTTAAAATTCAAATTCAAGCTCTGTTTTTATTGGCTGATTCAAATTCAAGCTCGGTTTTTATTGGCTGGTTACAAACTTTGTTTTTATTGGCTGGAAAATGGCGGGTCACTTTTTCTTTTTAGAAATGCTTATTTACCACCTGGAGAAGCAAGGGGACAATATTTTTTTTTAGTTTTTTTCAGAGATTACCTCTCTAACATCAATCTAGTGACAGAGTGAAGAAATATGTTAAAAATATATTGTTAGAAAAGTTACATATAGCAGCTTTAATGATGTCCAGTTAACCAGTGAATACAGGGTGCAGTGGTGGGTACGATAATCACAGCCAGTTATGTCAGAGTCAGAGTCAGAGTCAGAGAGAATTTATTGTCATTTGCACCGCATGTAGTACATGTGTTGAAAACGAGATTATGTACACAGGGTCCCAGTTACATCCAACAACAAATGCAAGAGAAAAACAATAATAACATCTAGGATTAACTAAGAGAGACATCAGCTAGTAATACACTAAGCCCTAATGTAGTAGAAAAACATCATTATAAACAGCAGCACGAACATGAGCAGATGGTCACAGATGAACGCAGCAACAAGAAACAGATCAGTATCAGCATGATGTGACATTTTGCAGTGTTTATTCTTATTATTTATTTATTCATGAGTCTGACAGCCTCAGGGTAGAAGCTGTTCCTCAGTCTAGTGGTTCTACATTTGATGCTCCTCAACCTCCGTCCCGAGGGGAGTGGTGCAAAGAGTGAGTGTGCTGGGTGAGTGAGGTCTTTCATGATGCAGGTGGCTCTTTTTCTGCATCTGGAGGTGTAAATGTCTGTGATGGTGGGGAGACTGACTCCCACAGACTTCTGTGCAGCCTTCACCACTCTCTGTAGAGCTTTTCTCTCTGCAACTGTGCAGCCTCCATGCCACACGTTGATGCTGGAGCACAGGACGCTCTCCACTGCACACCTGTAGAACGAGGTGAGGACTGGGCTTCTCAGACCGGCTCGTCTCAGCCGTCTGAGGAAGTAGAGTCTCTGATGACCTTTCTTGATCAGGCTGGTGGTGTTGTTGCTCCAGCTGAGGTTATCATTCATGTGTACACCCAGGTATTTGTAGCTGGAGACCACCTCCACCGCAGATCCACCTATATACAGTGGGGTGTGGGTGTGTTTGTTCCTTCTGAAGTCCACAATCATCTCCTTCGTCTTCTTCACATTCATGTGAAGGTTGTTCTCTTTGCACCAGCTCTCCAGATGTTCCACCTCCTGTCTGTAGCTGGATTCATCATTATCTGTGATGCATCCCACCACAGCTGTATCATCTGCAAACTTAACAATATGACAGCCTGGATGTGTGGCTGTACAATCATATGTGAGCAGAATCTTAGTGCACCATGATAGACAACATCCAACATCCGCAGGTGCTTGTAGGAGCATTCATGTAGATAATGTCACCGTAATCAATGGAGGGAAGGAAAGTCACAGATGCAAGATGTTTCATAACATTCAGAGTTAGACATGATCTGTTTCTGAAAAAGAAACCCAGTTTAACTTTCAGTTTCTTCACTAGGTTTTCCACGTGGAGTTTAAAAGAGAGATGTGAATCGACCAGGATACCCAGATATTTATAGGAATCAACAAACTCAATTGGGACACCATTTGAGGATAAAATCAGAGGAAGATCTGCTGGGACCGACTTCCTTATTAATATTTTAAAACTTGACCTGGAATAAGGTGAAGATGCGCTGAAGTCGAGGATTTCAAGTTTGAGTTTGTACAAAAACGTTGCAATAGTTCAGAAGTATTAGTCACTGATCATCAGATTTGGTATTTAGTTATTTGGTATTTATTAGGTATTTTTTGACTAATGATGCAGCGTGTAACCGTTTTTATAAACATTATTATTAGTATTAATTTTTTTGGGGAGTGGTGATGCAGAGGTTAGAGGAGGTGGGCCTGTAATCAGAAGGTCACCGATTCAACTCCCCAGAAGGATAACATAAAAATGTGAGTGGGAAAGGTGAAGCGCCCACATCTGCCTCCACCCTTATTTGCCCCACTCTGGGCCCTTGAGCAAAACAGACTACTGTTGGTATCGATATGATTGATCGCCTGAATGTCCCAGCTAGGAACAATGGGGTAGTTCTCTTTTCTGGGATTTCCTTGAACTGGGTACGTGATCAAGAGAGACGGTAGTGGGAATTTGTACTGTGTGTCAACAGTGTTTTCATTAAGCAAGAACAGAAGTCGATGGTTCGAAGGTAATCCGATTACATCATATTTCCGACCATAAACAATGCCCATTAGTAAATCGGGCAGCGCAGCGTTTGGAGAACCAGTGTTTGTGTTGCCGGAGACTTTGGTTGCAAAGCTGAAATGGAAAGGGATTGTTGGAAGGGAGTGGAGCCTTAATTTGACTCAACATGGGAAAACTTACCGTTCTGGACACGGACAGGACGGACAATCAATCAATCAAAACTTTATTTCAGACACAAAAAAGGTCCATAAAAATACACATAAAGATCCATAAAAAACAAATAAAATAAAGTAATAAAAGACAAATAATTCACTGTCACAAATAAATGATGGCGCCAATGATTCCACAATCTTGAAGAAAATCTCACTGCACTAAAAGTAGGATTTACTAGATTTGCAATTTTATTATTGCATGACACAGACAATCTACACATGCATTTATACATAAGATTCCTGAGCACAGCAGCACATGTGGGAACAGCATTATGTACAAACATATGGCTAGCACTGCTCCATCTAGGCACTTTGAGGAGCAGCCTCATGCCATCATTGTATGCCACATAAAGTTTATGCAGGCTACTTTTTTTGTATCTTCGCCACAGATGAGCAGTGTATAGCGAGGTACAAAAAGCTTTAAAAAGAGCTATTTTCACAGAGGATGAACACATACCAAACTTTCTGATCAGAGTATTAGCTTGTGCATATATCATACGATACTGCCTACAGATGTCACGATCATCAGAGAGGTCATCAGATATGTAATGTCCCAAATATTTGATTTCACTGCATATATTGAGGACAGCACCAGATAGAGAGAAGTCAGGGGTTATCAGATGTTTATCGGCCCTACTTCTAGCAATCATAACTTTGCTTTTCTTAGCGTTATACTTGATGTCAAAGTCATAACCATATTGGGAACAGATCCTTAGTAATTGTTGAAAGCCAGCACTATATGGGCACAAGACTACCAAATCATCTGCATACATTAAGTGATTAATTATGCGATCACCAACTATACAGCCTGTTTTACAACAATTCAAGCGCTTTGATAGTTCATCCATGTAGATGTTAAAAAGGTAAGGGGACAGTATACTTCCCTGCCTTACTCCGTTACCA
Source organism: Garcialebias charrua (assembly GCA_038048925.1). Classification (NCBI taxonomy): domain Eukaryota; kingdom Metazoa; phylum Chordata; class Actinopteri; order Cyprinodontiformes; family Rivulidae; genus Garcialebias; species Garcialebias charrua. The sequence goes on from JBBPBX010022642.1 coordinate 39,951, forward strand.
ACATTAAATGAATCAGACATTGTGTTACCCCATTTGACATACATTGATTGATGACCATACCAGTAGACAAGAATTCTGATCAGATATTTGGGTACACCTCTGCGTTCTAATTTGTAAAATAGTTTTTCATGATTCACACGATCAAATGCTTTAGAGGCATTAAAGGTTCAGTATGCAGTTTCTGTAGAACTGCAGCAGTTAGAAATATTTTCAACAGGCAAAGCATTCTGATCCCTCCCCCTCAGAGCCATATGTGGCTCTGCCCCCTTGTGGTCTGTTGAATTTCAAATTCAAGCTCTGTTTTTATTGGCTGATTCAAATTCAAGCTCTGTTTTTATTGGCTGGTTACAAACTCTGTTTTTATTGGCTGGAAAATGGCGGGTCACCTTTTCTTTTTAGAAATGCTTATTTACCACCTGGAGAAGCAAGGGGACAATATTTTTTTTAAATTTTTTTTCAGAGATTACCTGGCTAACATCAGTCTGTCAGGAGGTAGTGACAGAGTGAAGAAATATGTTCATAAAAAAAGCTACATACTGCAGCTTTAATAAAACACATAAATACTGTAGTGTTGTAAAAATTATACAAGTCTAAAATCTCCTTTAGTGCAAAAATACACGTCTGTGCCATGTTTAGGTTTAAAACCGAACTGATTATCAAAGGTCAAGACAGACTCTTCCAGCCTATTTATTAGGATTCTTTCTAAAACTTTCGACAAACTACTAGATAGAGCTATGGGTTGGTAATTTTCCAGAGAGCTAATCTTACCCGCTTTGTCTTTAATAATGGGTACGAGTATGACAGATAACATTGAATCAGGTAACAGGCCGTGTACTAGAAAGCCAGTGAAACACATAGAAAGTAAAGGACAAAGTTTCTTACTTGACAGATCGACAGCTTTCTTAATTCTGTGGGTGGTAGTGCTCGGCCGTTCTTAGGTGGAGTGAGTTGTCTGCTTAAATCTGAAAACGTACGAGACTCCTGCGTGCTAACAAGTGACGCGCGGCCTGCGTCCAACTTCTTAGAGGCACAAGTGGCGCGTCCATCCACACGAGGTTGAGCAGTAACAGGTCTGTGATGCTCATGTTGGTATCTGGATTGATCCTCATACCCCTCATCTAATGAGGTCATCAAATGTGACGTTCAGACCGAGGTTGCTTTGAAAAACATCAGATATGAATCTGATTTAGTACCATGTTTGAAAATGACCTGGAATAAATCATCGGATCAAAGATGTGCACAAAGACTTTTATTTAATGTACGTTTTATTTGCTCTGCTG
>JBBPBX010022643.1:0-14246 GCA_038048925.1 Garcialebias charrua
ATAAATCATGCAGCTTACCCTGTTTACAAATGTGATACCCTTACAGCTTATTAAAATAATGCTTCATTTCGTATGAAAACTCTTATGTACATCTGCATGCTTTTACTTTGTGCGAAATTAAGACTTGGTGTAGGGGGGTATTGCAATTTTTTAAACATAATGCGTTCAAATATATGGGCAGATTTGTTTAAAACCTTTATAAGGACAATTTATGAGTAACCCGCGGGGGCCAGTCACGTATAGGTGTAACGGACTGACATCAGGACGTGGGTTCAAGTCCCAGTCCTGGCAGAAATTTCTCAAGCAATTTCTCAAGTAAATTAAATGTAGCAATGGGATAATTGAGCAAATGTGCAAAACAGGTACAAAAGCATGTCAGAAATGCACCTGGAATAGGTGTGGTTACAGCTGTACAAAATAAAACACTACAAAGGTAAAGTTTATCATATCAAACTTTAATTGGGCAACTATTTTACAAAAATTGAAATGAAGTACAGAATTCTTCCATAAAAAATATAAAAACATTCAGGACTTTCCTGAAAATACATTCATGGTATAGATAAAATACCAAAAAGACTGTGACCTTGCTATATAACATGTTTTCTTTCTGTGAAATATTTACATGTGAACTTCCCAGATTTACAGTATTTTCAGTTTTTTAATTTGCATAAATATATGAAGATATATTCGGTTTCCTCCCACAGACCAAAAAACATGCTTGTTAGGCTGATTGGTGACTCTAAATTGACCCTAGGTGTGAGTGAGAGAGTGGATGGTTGTTTGGTGTGAGTGAGACAGGTCCCTCTTGTAAATGAGTCCCCGTGACTCAACGAGGCTAGCCTGTATAAATAAAGGTTGAATGAATGAATGAAAAGATATAGAATAATAATAATAAAATAACTAAACATCTCTATAGAACTATATGAGGAAAATACCAAAAAGACTGTGACTGTGACATGTTTTCTTTCTGTGAAATATTTACATGTTAACTTCCCATATTTACAGTATACTGTATACAGATTTTTTATTTGCATAAATATATGAAGATATAGAATATTAATAATAAAATAACTAAATAAACATCTCAATAGAACTATATGAGGTTTATTTTTTCCTCTCTGCCACCCATCTCTGTTTCTCTGCCTCATAAAAATGAGATTTGGAGAACTCCTCCCAACTCATCTCCCTGACCATACCCTGTGATTGATAAATGGACAGAACCTTTGATGGACAATATATATATTTTCCTGCCACACCAGGGAACCCAGTATGGATGTGTGGGCTGTTTGGTCCCTGCTTCAGCTCCCTATGACAAAACCTGCAAACACGGCCTGTTGGCTGAGATTCTGTTCTTTTTCTCTTCTTGTCATTTTTTTCCTCCACTCGTTTCTTTGTTTCCTGCAGTTCCCTTTGAAAGAAAGTTGTGGTAGAAAATTCCTCAAAGGACATGTTTGGATTGGAAAGTCCCTCAGCACCATAAGTGTAAAATATTCTTAAAATAAATGAGTCAAAATACACAAATAACTATAGTGCCATTCCGAAAACTATAATATGCTTTATGATTTGTTCTTTGTTCGGCTGCCCCTAGTGGTCTGGAGCACTTCCATTGCAGCTCTGTCTGGATTTGCAGGTCGACCGTCTTTGGGAGCGTGTGTCATCTTTTGCAGTGAGTCTCTTTTGCAGTACGTCTCATCTGTTGGAGCGCTGTTTTCTTTTTTGCGTTGCAGCTGCATTTTAATTTGCATTTTAATTTTTACAACGCGTTTCATCTTTTGGAACGCTGTTCACTTTTTACAGCGCGCTGTTTTCATTTTGATGCGCGTTTCAAGTTTTGGAACGCGTTTGCACCCCTCGGCCACCGTACCCTACTCCCTGCAGGCTCCATTCCCATAAAGGGAGCTAGCTCCCTTTATGTGAAAAGGAGACGATTCAACTCACTCCTTCATCTTTAAAAACTGTGTTAGGATAAGCTAAGTGCTTGGTGACTGTACAGTACTGTACATGTATTCATTTCTAAAAAAATACATATAATTATTATTTTTTTTGGGTGATCCTACTTACGAATTTTCGACATACGAGTGGCTCGTAGGTACGGAACTCGCTCGTAAGTCGGGGACTACCTGTATGTATATATACTGTAACTGTATATATTACAAACCTCTTCTGCAAACTGCTGTTTTAGCTGTTCTTGCATCAAAATGTTCAGCTCATTTAAGAGATTGGTGCTGAGAATTATTATAGATATTTTTTCTTGTAACTTGTAGGCCTACTTCTCATAATAAAAAATAAGCTTTTCCCCACAGGACACTTCAGTTTCTTCAGTAAATTTGTTTGTTTTTTTTCAAATCCGTTTTATCTGCTTCCTCTGTTTTTGTCTTCATAAGTTACTTTAGTTGTATCCTTTTGCTACTTTTAGTTTCTACCTACCTACCATTCTGCTACTTTTAGCCTTTTGCTACTTTCGGCAAAGGTTATCATTTTGTGTTTGCTACTTTTTGCTAACAGCTAACCTCGTACCGCTTTTAGATAGCTTTTTGCTGAACATAAGGGTTTCTAAAAGCAACAAAATTGCTACTTTTATGTTTTCTTTAGCCTTTCGCTACTTTTAGCTACCATGCTGCCACTTTTAACTAGTAGATGACCTTTTGTTCTCTTAGCTGTTTGCTAATCTAATAAACGGCTAATGTTAGTTATCATTTTGTTTTGCTTTATTTTTTATTACAGCTATGCTACTTTAGCTAGCATTTTAATATTTTTGTCTTTTACCAAGTCTTTTGCTGCTTTTAGATCTAAAAGCTAAAACCAACATAGCAATATCTACTTTTATGTAGTTTTAAACTTGCTTTTTGCTTATTTTAACTCTGGTGTAGTGGCAGGGCTTCCGACTTGGGACCCGAAGGACGCGGGTTCGCGCCCCGGCCACTACACACCTTGGGGTGTCTATGAGTGCACACCTAATTCTCCAGCTCCCCGAGCGCTTTCTGGCTGCTCACTGCACCACCTGGTGGTGGTTGGGTTAAATGCAGAGACGAATTTCGTCTGTGTATGGGAAACATACACAGATGACAGAAAAAGACATTATTATTATTATTATTATTATTATTATTATTATTATTAAATCTTTTAAAATTTTAAGTCTTTCGATACTGTAATATTTTCAATTTAAGTTTCTCCAGAAAGTTTCAGCACAGAAAAAGCCACTTTTGCCATTAATATTTAGCGAATAAAACTAGTTTTATAGCAAAGGATCAAATTAAATCAAATATTTAGACTGAAAATAGACCATCTTAAAATTTTATTAGATTTAAACGGATCAAAAAGTTTTTTTTTTTTCTCCAAACGCTTGAATCAAAATGAAGGATTCTTTCTGCAGTTCTGCGTTGGATTTTTACAGAATCGCCTCAGTTAAATTGGATAAACGTTTTTTAAACGAGACATGACGCAGTTCTTGTTGTGAGTTAATGTTTTTTAATTTAATGTTTTGAAAATGGGGTGAGATTGTTACCTGTTATTCTGCCTCCTGCTCAGCTTCACAGTTCTCTTTACTCTCCGATGTTATGGCTAAATACTCGGCCCTGCAGGACGACAGACATCAGGACATGTTGGACACTGTTGGACAGACTCAGACCCAGGGTGTGAGGGAGGGCATGGACTCACTCGCTCTCCCTCAGAGCTTCCTCTCCGGCCGCAGAGATCTTCCTGTAGCAGTAAATCATCTCCACCAGCAGCCAGAGCTGCAGCCCGATGATGGAGACATACATCATCACCTCAGACAAGATGGACGCCATCCCTCTGGTGACTGCAGATACACACAAGACAACTGGTGAGACGGGTGGTTTGTCTCTGCACCGTGAAGGAGGCTCACAACATGCATGTTTTAAATGAGACGACCAGGTATAATTTATACTGTTTGAATTCCAGTGTCCTCACTCTGCACTGCCTGAATATTGCAGTGAAACACAGTTAAAGACTAAGAAATTACAGTAAAATACAGTTAAACATTAAGAATTTACAGTGAATTACAGTTAAACTGTAAAAATAGTAGTTGTTGAACACTAATAAATTACAGTGAAATACAACTACCTGTAAACTAAAAAAAAATTGGTTAACTAAGAAATTGCAATGAAATAGTTAAACACTAAGAATTACAGTGAAATACAGTTAAACTTAAAAAATAAGGTTAAACTAAGAAATTACAGTAAAATATAGTTAAACTAAGAATTTATAGTGAAATACAGTTGAACTGTAAAAATAATAGTAAGTAAACACTAAGAAATTGCAGTGAAATACAACTAAACAAAAAAAAATACGGTTAAACTAAGAAATTGCAGTAAAATACAGTTGAACACTAAGAATTCACAGTGAAATACAACTAAACAAAAATACGGTTAAAGTAAGAAATTGCAGTAAAATACAGTTGAACACTAAGAATTCACAGTGAAATACAACTAAACAAAAATACGGTTAAAGTAAGAAATTGCAGTGAAATAGTTAAACTGTAAAAATAATAGTTAAACAATAACAAATTAGAGAAATAGAACTAAACTTAAAAAATACGGTTAAACTAAGAAATTACTGTAATAATAATAATAATGAATTCAAATTATAACGCACTTTTCATTAGTGAAAATCTCAAAGTGCTACACACATTCATACACCGGTAGTGGCAGACTACCATGCAAGGCGCTTTCCAGTCCTACCGGGAGCAACAGTAAAATATAGTTAAACTAAGAATTTATAGTGAAATACAGTTGAACTGTAAAAATAATAGTAAACACTAAGAAATTGCAGTGAAATACAACTAAACAAAAAAAATACGGTTAAACTAAGAAATCGCAGTGAAATACAGTTAAACTGTAAAAATAATAGTTAAACAATAAAAAAATTAGAGAAATAGAACAAAACTTAAAAAATACGGTTAATTACAGTAAATAGTTAAACTAAGAATTATTAGTGAAATACAGTTAAACTGTAAAAATAATGGTTAAAAACTAAGAAATTACAGTGAAATACTGTACAACTAAACAAAAAAAATACGGTTAAACTAAGAAATTACAGTAAAATACAGTTAAACACTAAGAATTTACAGTGAAATACAACTAAACAAAAAAAATACGGTTAAACAAAGAAATTACGGTGAAATAGTTAAACTGTAAAAATGATTGATAAACAATAAAAAATTAGAGTAATAGAACTAAACAAAAAAAACACGGTTAAACTAAGAAATTGCAGTGAAATACAGTTAAACTGTAAAAATAATAGTTAAACAATAAAAAATTAGAGAAATAGAACTAAACTAAAAAAAATACGGTTAAACTAAGAAATTACAGTAAAATACAGTTAAACACTAAGAATTTACAGTGAAATAGTTATACTGTAAAAATAATTGTTGAAAAATAAACAATTAGAGAAATTGAACTAAACTAAGAAAAAATACGGTTAAACTAAGAAATTGGTCAGTGAAATACATTTAAACACTAAGGAAAATACAGATAAACGCTGTAAAAAAAGTGAAGTTAAACACTAACAAATTACAGTTATATAGAGTGAAATACAGTTAAACTGTAAGAAACTGGTTATATGCAGTGAAATACTGTAGTTGAGCTGTAAAAATAATTATAATAATAATATAATAATATAAACAGATTGACAATACACTGAACAGACTGAACAGGTGCAGATCTGTAATGCAGGAATAATAAACTATTAATACTGTATTAATAATAATGCTTGTAAATCCTCACAGCTGCTGTTAAGATGTCGAACATTTTTGCCATGAATCAAACACAGGGTTTGGGTTTATACGCAGCGTTTTGTTTTCTAAACTTTTGATGTACCTGTGAAGCTCTGGATTCACATCTAAGGCTCGATTTAGACGTGAAAGATTTCTGGAAATCTTAGTGCTTTTCTGATGTTGATTGTAAAAAAAAAAAATTTCACGTTTGCACGGTAACGCTGCGCACGTTGACACTTAGTTTCCATGCCTGGTCACCACTGTGATTTTTGTCTTTCAGCAACATACTTCAGTCTGGAGCACTAAAACAGATGGCAACTACAAAACTGTGGTTTGGGCCGATGATGATGTTAAGTTGCTCCTGCATGTTGAGGACGGTGATCAGGACAAACGGCACTCTGCTGTCCTCCATTGTTGGCGTTCATCTACTCACAGGAGAACGACCTGCAGCAGTCTGCAGTTCACACGTGTCACACCGATGCCGGCCGGGTGTTTGAGAGGAAACAAACGCTGTTGTTTACACGGGCAGATGAAACACAGCAACAATGCTACGGTTTCACTTAAAAATGGCATTGTGTAACCAGGGTCCTAATGACTTTGATCTGAGGACTCAGTTTAAAGCCTGATTAGTAAATGAGCCTTTATGAAGCACCGTACTCAAATCCAGTCCATCTGATAAATTGTTAAAACATCACAGAATTTCATACATTTGATCTCTCTAGCTCCAAACCACCACCTTTACTGCTCCTCAACCTCTTTCATTGCTTCTAACGGCAGCTGTATAATTAATTGGAATAGACAAATGAAGACGATATTGTATTTTAAGAACTTTATCTGATGTTTTATGACCTGAGGCCGAATCCCTCGTCTGCAAACATCACTCCGGTTTTGTCCACACGTTTATTGTTTACTGTTTGCCATTTGCTCAGAGGCGTTTTACTGCCGGAGGATCCGTTCAGAGCGCAGCTGCCAGCAGCTCACAAATAAAACAAACTGGGTTAACATTTAATAAATGGAAACAGTGAGGCCGTGAAAAACTGAACAATCTGTAGGAATCAGATCTCCAGTTTTTTTTTTTAAACCTTGAATTGTGTTTAATCTACGGAGAGAAAACAGAAATGTTTTTCTGATGCACAACAACAAAATAGACATTAAAACTGATGCAAAGCCATCAGCGGAGCTGTTCCCTGCTCGTTGGTCTTTGTGCTACAAAAGCTGCAGGGTTGGGTATAGTATGTTTGATGTCCAGTCCTGGTTCTGTAAAGCCTCCGCCCTGCAGGTTTCAGACGTATCTCTGCCTCAGAACAGTTGATTTTAATGGATGGGAGGATTACCGGGCTTCTGCAGAACTTGATGACAGGAAGTAATTGAGTCAAACACAGGATGGAGGCCCTGCAGGGCCAGGACTGGACTCCTGTTCGTTCAGACTTAACGGAGCAACGCGTGAAGAGGAATAAGACCAGTTCTGAAACCCAGATCAGCTACGATTTGGTCTGGTCTGGTTTGGTTATGTTAGGTGTGTTTGGGTTGTTTTGGTGTACTCTGGTTTGGTTTGGGTAGTTGAGCAAGGTTCAGTTCTTACGTTTCGGCACCACGTTGAGGTGGATTATCTTGCTGGTGTTGGTCTGGAACTCGTAGTTGGTGTAGATGAGTGTGCGCTCAAAGGTGCACAGGTAGGTCCCGGTGTCATTGAAGGTCACATTGAGGATGTAGATGGAGCCGTCCTGCAGGTCCTGGGTCCGCTTGCTGCCGTTCCAGTCCAGACGCTCGTGGAAACGAGGGTCGATGATTTCACCGTCTTGGTTTTGATAGGTGTACAACTGAAAAAGGAAGCAGAACATAAACTGAGAAGATTCTGACTCTAAAAAAAAAAAAAAAAAAACTTTTTATAGATGATTTGATAGAAATAAGAGAGTCCAGAGTTAATTTTCATGTCTTTTTGAACCACCATCAGTGTAGCTGTTTCTCACTGAATCACTGCTTAACGGTTTTTAATTTAATGTCAATATGTCAAATTTGCCTTTAAATCACATTTGAAGGCAACTAAAATTAACCAATGAACTCAACAGTTGAACCAAACAAGATAACAAACAAAAATGTCCACAATTCCATGAAAGTAATAAATACAGTATACACCGAAAACACTACAAAGTACATAAAAAATAATCCAACAAAAAACATGAAAATACACGGGATGAATTTTTGTGGTTTTGTTAGTTCAATTATTTATTTTTCTATTTGTTAAATTATCTATAAACTTTGCAGGAATGACTGCTCTGAACTAACAAATCAGACGTTAAAACGGTCTGACTCTTTATACTCCTGTTCTTTGACAGGAGTTTGTCTCTTTCTCAGCTATTTTATGGCAAAAAGACTTTAAAGTCATCAACAAAGTAAGGAATCTTTTGGTTTCATATAACAAAACACCAAAAAAGACAAATATGCATTAGCAGGGGACCAGAAATAAAGCCCTGAGGAACCTCGCAGGTAAAATCCCACCATTTTTTTTGTCTGAAAATATCTTAAAGGAGCAGTTTCAGGTATTTGATTTCAAATTGTATCTAAGAAGCTCTGAAAGTGATAAATGATTTTTGAATGAGCTTGAGACAGAAATAATTTCCCAGATATTCGTTTTTGGATAAAGTGAACAAATCTTTATGAAAACGCTGCTGCTGCTGATCTGTTTACGGTATGTTTGGCAGTTTTCAGCAGCTTCTCTCCGTATCGACTGAGCTGCACTTAACCGTCTCGTCTCTGCACTTCCTGCTCGATGTGAAGATGAGGCTTTCAGCTGATTGCCTCCTCGTTCGGCCTCCTTCAGTAACTAAAAGCTTCAACTGGAAGGGAGCACTTTGTCAGAGAGCGGGAGGAAAAATCCCTCATAAAAAATGCAGGACGTGGCTTTCTTGTGATATGCTGGTGAAGATTCTCAGTTTCTTGTGATAAATGCAAACGTTTGTCATGAGCGGGAAGAAGCCAGACGATCTCCAACAGTATTTAAAGTGAATTATTTCTGATAAAACTTTTATTTATCTGCTGACTCACTCCACAAATCTACACTTCCAGACCACAAACACCTTAAAGCTTCGAACTTATTGAGATACATTTGGTAAATAATTTTCTCCTTTGTGTTTTTTTTTCCTTTAAATTTTAAACATGAAGTCTAAATAAAAGATTAAAGATCCACTGACTCTTACAAATTTGCATGAAATGATAGAAGATATATATATATTTTATCATTCAACTATGTTCGTTTTTGCAAACAAAATGATAAATTAATGAAAATTCCTTTCAAACTGAATTTAAAAATAAAAACCGCTTTTCTCTCTGAAAAATCTGACTATAAGCGAATGCAACATTTGTGACGTAGGAGAAGAGAGCATCTTTAGAACGCCCCATATAAATATTCATGCGAACAAGAAATAAAACGACAAGATTATCAATCCAAGTTAAGATTTGAGCTATTTGTCTTCAGTTTTGGAAGCAGGAAGTTAGATGAGCAGAAACAGCAGGTTCTAATTTAGGTCTGCACCGTATGTATTTGACTCTTACCTGTTCAGGAAGCAGGGAGCTCAGTCCGAGGGGGGGCAGCTTTATTTATTCCATTTTTGACGAAGGTCTTACATCTTTTGGGAAAGTGAAAAGGCTCACTTGTTCACTGATGATATTAGAACACCCAAAGGCGACACACCGAACCGGCATTTTTTAAGTCTTACAAAAAAAAAGGCGATCTGGCAGAGAATGCGTGATGCATTAATGGCAGACGCAGACTGAAGGTCCTGCTTCCTACGTCACAAATGTTGCATTCGCTTGTAGTCGGAATTTTCAGAGAGAAAAGCTGTTTTTAATTTTAGACTCGGTTTGGAAGGAATTTTCATTAATTTATCATTTTGTTTTCAAAAACGAACATAGTTGAATGATACAAGATATACCGTATTTCCTGGTGTATAGGTCGCACCGATGCATAGGTGGCATTGTCCAATTATCACCAATAGATTGGAAAAATCCCTAGATAGGTCGCACCTACGTTTAGCTCTGCTGCAAATGTCTGCCACAGGAGCGCACAGCAAGGCTTTTAAGAAGATTAACACTTAAAAACAATTATTTGTTTGATAAAAATTATAGCAAATGTGTCTGAGCTGAACTTTTCCTTAATAAATGAACGTAATTGTGAAATGAGCTGGATTTAAAAAATGGTTTCGCCGAAAGTGATAACAAGCCATACATAGGTCGCACCGGTGTATAGGTCGCAGGCCTTGAAAAAAACATAAAAAGGTGCAACCCATACACCGGAAAATACGGCATATCTTCTATTATTTCATGCACATTTGTAAGATGATGTCAGTGGACCTTTAAATAAAACTAAGTAGCCGTGCAAGAAATGTCCGACTTTTGTCAGTTCTGGGTTTCAGTTTCAGGACAAATTAAAACTTTTCTGGTTTAAAACTAAAACGAACCTCAAGTGAACAAAACAATCGATTCCTCTGAGTCCATTTTTATCAAACTAACTGGTTCCAGTTCTGATCCAGAACCTTCTTCAGCAGCAGAACCCTCAGTGGTTTTCTGTTTGTCTCTCGTGGTTCTGGAGAAGTTATCACCCACTCTTCTTTCCATCACAGAAGGTCCACCACAGCATCTCAATCAGGTTCAGGTTCTGGACTCTGACAGCGCCTTGGTTCTGTTCTTTCCGACCCGTTCTGTTGCAGATCAGCTGCTGTGTTTGGGATCATGGTTCTGTTGGACCCAGTTTGGTCCTAATGTCACCTGTTGGACTCCAGAACCCTTTGGTCTCCAGAGGAGTTCTGGTTCACTCAGGGTGTGAAGGAGCCCAAACCATCAGCCCTCCACCACTGTGCTGACAGCTGGAGGAGCTGTTTGCTGAAGTAAATTCTGGGTAAACATCTGTCCTCTGGTCTGGTTCTGGTCCAGAGGTCTTGTGGTTCCTTCAGATGAAACTTTCCAAATCTGAGTTGAGCTGCCATGTTGTTTTTGGAGATAAAAGGTCATGACCTTTGACCTGTTGACTGAGGCCTGTAGAATCACTGCACGGTCTGACCTTCAGGGAGAATCAGCTGTCTGAAATGTTTCCTGCGTGTGAACAAACGTTCTGTCGGTAGAACGATGGACTCTGGGTGACCTTTGACCCTTCACAGATTGATGGACAGCAGCAGCTGCTTCTCTGAGGTCACTGCTGATATCTTTCCGCCTTGGCGTTGTGTTAACACACACCTGGACCAGTTCTTCAGCAGCTCCTGATCCTGGACCTCAGATCCTGCAGAAGCAGTTTAAACGTTCACTTCAGGTCCGGTTTGACCCGCTTGGCTCCGGTGTCAGTTCTGTTCAGTAGCCGTGGAACTGAAGGGAAGTTTTCCTCTGGGCTGTAAAACGTTGTAATGATTTCTGCGGGTTGAAGAAGTCAAACGTCTGCTTCCGCTGATCTCCTGCAGCGAGCCAGCAGCTCTTCAGCCATTAGTGAGGGATGGAGTTTCAGAAACCTCTTTAGTCTCGTGTCTCGTGACCACTTACCGGAGAGAACTCGCTCTCATCTGAAGCCCTGAAGAACCAGTTGACCACGGCCGTGGCGGGCACCTCGCCTCTCATCTTGCAGGAGATGCAGCCCAGCTTGAAGCCCTCGTGGGCCACGGCCTCCGTGTCCGAGTCCACCTCCACGCAGGCCCCGCGGCCCGGCGCCGCTGCAGAGGACAAACGACACGAGAGCAGTCAGAACCTCAACGCCAGCCGGCTGCGGGTCACCGGGTCAGAGAGGGCCGCCGGTCTCTTAACAGACCCATGACCCGAGGAGGAGCCGTGGTGTTTTCTCTCAGTACTCGTCTATGGAAGCAGTTATGTCTCACATTTGAAATTAAAATGGATTAATAGAAATGCTTTTTAGTTTCAAAATAAAGCTGCATGTTTTGACTCATAAATAAAATTTAAAATTAATAATCCAAACTGCATTTTCATTTTCGTCTTCAAGACTGCTCATTGTGTAAATCAATTAAAAATGATAAATATAATAACGTTTAACATTTAATATTCAAAACATGTCCTAGTAAAAAGTGACCAAAATTCATTTTGAAATGTCAAATTTGAAAATTAAAATGAATTAGAAGAAATGCTTTTTCATTTTAAAGTCAAGCTGCATGTTTTGACTCATAAATAAAATTAAAAATAAATCATTTTCTACTTCAAGACTGCTCATTGTGTAAATTAATTAAAAGGATAAATAAAATTATGTTTAACATTTAATTTTCAAAACATGTCCCAGTAAAAAGTGACCAAAAATAATTTTGAAATGTGAAATTTGAAAATTAAAGTGAATTAGCAGAAATGCTTTTTCATTTCAAAGTCAAGTTGCATGTTTTGACTCGTAAATAAAATTAAAAATAAATCGTTTTCATTTTCTACTTCAAGACTGCTCATTGTGTAAATTAATTAAAATTATAAATATAATAACGTTTAACATTTAATTTTCAAAACATGTCCTAGTAAAAAGTGACCAAAATTCATTTTGAAATGTCAAATTTGAAAATTAAAATGAATTAGAAGAAATGCTTTTTCATTTTAAAGTCAAGCTGCATGTTTTGACTCGTAAATAAAATTAAAAATAAATCGTTTTCATTTTCTACTTCAAGACTGCTCATTGTGTAAATTAATTAAAATTATAAATAAAATAACGTTTAACATTTAATTTTCAAAACATGTCCCAGTAAAAAGTGACCCAAATTAATTTTGAAATGTCAAATTTGAAAATTAAATGAATTATCAAAAATGCTTTTTCATTTCAAAGTCAAGCTGCATGTTTTGACTCATAAATAAAATTTAAAATAAATCATTTTCATTTTCTACTTCAAGAAAATGAAAATTATTTATTTTTAATTTTATTTATGGGTCAAAACATGTATGGAAGCAGTTATGTCTCATATTTCAAATTAAAATGGATTAATAGAAATGCTTTTTAGTTTCAAAATAAAGCTGCATGTTTTGACTCATAAATAAAATTTAAAATGAATAATCCAAACTGCATTTTCATTTTCGTCTTCAAGACTGCTCATTGTGTAAATCAATTAAAATGATAAATATAATAACGTTTAACATTTAATTTTCAAAACATGTCTTATAGTAAAAAGTGACCAAAATTCATTTTGAAATGTCAAATTTGAAAATTAAAATGAATTAGAAGAAATGCTTTTTCATTTTAAAGTCAAGCTGCATGTTTTGACTCATAAATAAAATTAAAAATAAATCATTTTCTACTTCAAGACTGCTCATTGTGTAAATTAATTAAAAGGATAAATAAAATAACGTTTAACATTTAATTTTCAAAACATGTCCCAGTAAAAAGTGACCAAAATTCATTTTGAAATGTCAAATTTGAAAATTAAAATGAATTAGCAGAAATGCTTTTTTCATTTCAAAGTCAAGCTGCATGTTGTGACTCATAAATAAACTATGGATACTCGCCGGCCATCGGGCTCATCAGCACTTCAGAAAACAGCGCTAACGTTCAGAACTTCAGCGTGCGTGCTCGTCATGCTTGTTTTTAATGCCATTAATAATTTTGGGCACAGCTTTTTCTCCTTGCGTTGTTTTTATTTCCTCTCAGCGCTTCACGTTGGACCTGGACTTGTTTGAGTTTGTTCTGGTTGTAATTTGTTCGTCTGGTCGTGTGAAGCTGAGGGGAAATAAAGAAGTCGCAGTGAGCGGATCTACGTTTGGGCTCAGATCTCCCGTCATATATAGAAGTGTGAGTCTATATATGCTGATCTTCATCACGACACATTCTCATCGGCCAGGACCAACACACCTGTAGCTCCACATGTCTCACACTGAGGCCTCGGCACCGCGCCCAACCAAAGACCTGCTACCATCAACCCCCACCGCGGGGGGAGCTTTCGTTTGACCCGTAAAATGGAGGGGGAGTGGGGTAATGATGGGAGGGGACAGGGAAAAAACACAGTTCTGATCAGACCCAACGGGCCGGGTTTGAGGTTTAACATCATCTCTGATCAAATCAGAGGGTTTTATGAAACGTGACTGCAGGAGAGAAAGGAAAGGTCAACACAGACGAGAGTAAACAATAAACAAACAAACATGCCGAGTCAAACGGAGGAAAACAACATCAGCCAAAACATTACGTCATACATTTAATAACTGTACAGTCAGAGGTTTTATCCTCTCATCAGGTGTGTAAATTCATTTGGGTCTTTTTCTTTTAAGGATTTATTTGGGCATGTTTTTCTTCCCAGGGTAGAATTATTTTACAACAAACCGCTTTAAGGATTTATTTTTTTACAAATTTTAATATTTATTCTGGATTTTCTTCAATCCACACGGGGTCACATCCATACATTCACCGAAATCCATTAGAGAGAGGCGCTGAGGGTTCTAGAAGGTCTTTTAATTTGACAAGGCTTTTTAGCTTCCTGTTAGGGATCATGATTGACTGCAGCTCGTTGGATCAGCAGCCAGAAGGCCCACATTAAACCCACCTTACGTCACATTGTACCCA
>JBBPBX010022643.1:15948-26804 GCA_038048925.1 Garcialebias charrua
AAACAATACAATACAAAAAAGAGAGAAAAATATATATAAATGAAAGGCGGCAGAAGAAGAAAAAAATCTTATTTTTTCTGCCCCTTTTTCTCCAATAAACAATTCATATACACAACTACTTGGATTACAAAATAAATAATCAACTTAATTTTAACCTTTAAAAATAAACACATGATACAACCAACTCATATAATTTCCAAAATAGTGAACAACTTAAATAATAATTACTACCCTCGGTGTCATACACAAACTTCCAAATTTCAACTCATTTAAATATATGTTTTTAACCGTTTAAACTTAATCATTCTTTTGAATGTAACCATTGATCTGACCACTTTAATATCAGACTCCAATTTATTCCATAACCCTATTCCTTCAATTATGGTAGATCTTCCCCTCAAACTAGTCCTAAAAGGTGGCTTGAATATTAGAAGGAAGTGCATTAGTTTGAGCTTTATACAAAATTATCAAAATATTATAATCAATTAAATCATAAAATTTCAACAGTTTTGTTTGATAAAACAAAATGCTAGAAGGATGATGAGAATTCTTTCTGGTGATAATTCTAATAGCTCTTTTCTGCAATATAAAAATTGGCATTGTAATTGATTTACACGCCGTACCCCAAACGCTAATACCATAAATTAAGTGTGGCACAAATAATGTATTATACAACAAATAAAGTGCTTTATCATTTAGTAAATCCCTAACTCTGTAAAATATCGCAATAGACCTCGATAATTTTGCTTTAACTGAACTTACATGATGTTTCCAAGACAATTTTTCATCAATAATGATGCCCAAGAACTTCGCTTCAGAAACTCTCTGAATCTCAGATCCATCAATTAAAAATGGAACATCAATTGATTTATTTTTATTACTAAAGATCATATAACTAGTTTTATCCAAATTTAACGTTAATTTATTAATTTTAAACCAATTCTGAATTTTTGCAAGTTCTGTCATCATTAATTTTAAAGTTTGTTGAATATTGTTACCACAACCAAAAAAAGTGGTGTCATCAGCAAAAAGAATGCACTTGAGGAGTCCTGATACCTGTACCAAATCATTTATATATAATATAAATAGTTTTGGTCCTAGTATCGATCCCTGAGGAACTCCACATGTTATAGTGCTGAGCTCATATTTCATATTGGTAATGTTTCAATTGTAAAGTCTTGCCAGTAGTTAACCTTTTTAAATGTGCCTGAAGCTATTAGTTCTTCTCAATTAGTATGTTTTCTTTAATGATTGTCAAATGTTGTGGTCTTTGTTGTCGTTCTCGAGCGCCGCTGCCAGGTGGACGGGAATTCATCCACAGCGCCTCCTTTTCAACTCGTTTGAGGTATTTGAGCTTTTGAGATGTTAAACAGCTGCTTTCAGTTTAAAAAAAAAAACTTGTTGCCATGGTTATGCATCATAAATCTCTACGTAAAAACGTTTTCAGTAAAAATCCTGCACAGCATCCAATACTAGAGGAAATAATCATTAAATTTAAAAAAGCAATTTAAATCCAGAAAAAAGCTGAATTAAATTTTTCAAAAGCAACGTCTCCGAATGAATGTTTCGTCTTTTTAATAACATTTTCTTCAATATTTGTTTATCAATTTATATGCTGTTTTTATGATTGTCTACTGTTGTCATCACACTTTGTTAAAACAGGTCTCTCTTGTAAATGAGTCCTCGAGGCTCAATGAGACTAACCTGCATAAATAAAGGTTGAATGAATGAATGAATGACAGAGCCGCTCCAACATGCAGCACATTGAGTGGTGCAGTTCTACAGCTGATCGGATCCGTTACAGGTTCTGTGTTTAATTAGCTGTGATTTCTAGAGTTTTATAATCAGACCTGAGCCATATGATGGTTCAGGTCTGATTTAAAGCGGACCTCCATCAGACTGCAAGGGAACAGTCCACAGTTCTGAAGCAGGCCGCAGAAAGACGCGTGACATCACGTGCAGCACGCCCTTTTTACTGAAGGAAACATGGAGGCTGCACACGTTGGCATAAGTGGAGCGGACAACCAGAACTAAATAAATTATGACCCGACAGGATCGTTTCGTTTGGCCCGGTGTTTATATTTCCTCAGGAGCAGAAATGAACTTGTGGAAACAAACTCCAGTTTGGATCTGACACCAGCGCTGGTATCAGGTGTTGCTGGAGACTCTCAGTCCTCCAGAACAAATTTAAAATAAAAGGTGTGGAGGTCTGAGCTGCATCAATATTTGGATGGACCCACATCCTCCTACACCTGACCGTTCACACGGAGTATAATGTGGATCCGATTCAGAACCACATATGAAGACGACTCGGGTCAGATCTGAAAACATCAGATTTGTCACAAAAGAACGAGATGTGGCTGAACGCAGCCTTAGACAGCTCTGATTTATGGAAACTCCTCCCTCACCGCTCGCCTTCACTTCCGGCTGACAAAAAAGGAACGCGCCCAAACGTTTCTACGGTAGAAAAGTGACGTTTGTGTTCAAACGCAATGTTGCACACCGACTGACCTGTGCAGATGAATGCAGGACGGTCTGACATGTCTTCATCTCGCAGAGAACGTGCAGGAGACTCAGGGGGCTCCGGTGGTTGGTCCAAACTACAAGACTGAGGAAAATGAGCAGAGAGTTAGTTGTGACCTCAACATCCTGCAGATACTTACTTTTAATGCCTGCCACTGAAGGAGAAGCAGCGTGTCTGCGTTTACCTGTCTGTTAGCCAAATATCTCCTGACACTGAACAAAAGCACAAATCTCAATGAAACTCTCAGAAAGTAAATAGAAGTAAACACACAACTGATTACCTTTTGGAATTACCCTGATTTAAGGTGCTCACCACAAATGACCAATGTTAGAAAACACAAAACTGGCTTTAACTCTGACAGTTTTACAAATATGGAGCTAAAGTTTTTTTTTTTTTTTTATTGAACAAAATGTACAAAACAAACAGGTATTGTAATTAACAAACAGCACCACAAAAACAGTAACAAAGATATGTAAACAAAGTCCGTTGTAAACAAGCAGGACAAATTACATATTATAAACAGAGATACATATTATAAACAGAGATACTATTTAAAAACAGAGAAAAAAAAAATTGAAAACTTAGTCAGAGGATTCAGGAAAAAATAATTCGTAATTAGAAAGAAACAAATTAGCTTTTTTGTTATTAACCATTTTAAGGGAGTCAATCAAATATTTTAGTTCTGATTGAAAATGAATAAAATTCGGTATTGAATTAGCAAATTTTTGTTTATGGATAAAAAATTTGGCATATAAAATGATAAAATTGAGTAAATGTTCGAACTTACGATTTTCAGAGTTAGTATAATAGCAAATAATATTTTGGAGATTTAATGTGCATGCAATTTTAGTCGATTGAAAAATGTGAGATTCAAGGTCACTCCAAAATTTCTTGGATATGTCACAAGTAAAAAATAAATGTGATATAGTTTCTGAGTTATTTTTACAAAAAGTACAAGAGTCATTGATATCTGTGAATTTAGCAATGATACAGTTCACGGGATATATGTTGTGTAAAATTTTAAAGTGTACTTCTTTAGCTTTGTTAGAAATACAGAACTTGTGGGGTAAGAGCCAGGCCCTTCTCCAATTTATGTTATCAATTTGAGCTCTCCAATAAAATTTACCTCTGGGAGCCACATATTTTTTCTTATGAAAGCACTGGCGTATGTGTCTATTGTTACATTTTTTATCTGTAAGTTTAATTCCTTCCAGAGTGAGCGTGGGTAGAGTTTTCGTAAACTCACTGTAACATAAGTGACTTTTAACGAGTTGAATTAATTCTTTAGGAATAGCATTGGTTATCATCTTAAATTCTCTGAAAGGAATGGGGCTAAAGTTTGGTGTAGTAGTAGCAGAGAGTCATCTATGATGCATATTCTGAGCACAGGATTGTGAATGTTTTTTTTTTTAGGTTTCACCAAAGCGGCTGTCAACATAAAGATGAGTCTTACATAATGGCAGTAAAAGAGGCGGGCGATATGCATCCCTTCAAGGAACGCCAGGTCTTCAGATTGTCCTGTTCTTTATTAAAGACGTTCAGCTTTTGTCCTTCTGTCCTCCACCTGTTCTCAGTTTGACGAACACATCAAGCTGAGAGATGAAGTGAGAAATGTGACACCTGTTCCCATTTAATGTGTTTATTTTAGTTCCAATTTTCTAATCAGAATATTAAATCTAATTTAATTAAAATACGGTTTGGGCTTGAACAAAATGTAAAAATTAACCCTTTTTTCCTCCTTCTTTCCAAGTTCCTGATTCTGTGCAATAAAAACTGACAGGCGGCAGATTCTGCACGGGCGGCAGCGTCTCCCACTTTGGACCTCCTGGTTCTGTTTCTTTCTGTTTGCGGGCTTGAACCCTGTGAAAAGTTCTTCTTCGTGTATCCCAGACCCACGTGTTTGTAACAGTCGGATGTATTTCTGCTCCGTTATGAAGCTTTTTTTTTTCTTTTAGAACTTTTAACAATGTAAAACAAAACAATAAAGTTCAGTCAGGTCATCTGGACGGTTTCTTTTCTTTTTTATTGTTGAGACAATTCAGAAACCGTTTTGAGACCGTCGTCCAGATGATCTGACTGAGCTTGTTGGATTGGGCAGCACGGTGGCACAACTGGTAGAGCTGCTGCCTCTCAGCGAGAAGGTTGCCGGTTCAAATCCCGGTCCGTGGGCCTTTCTGGGTGGAGTTTGCATGTTCTCCCCGTGCATGCGTGGGTTTCCTCCGGGTACTCCGGTTTCCTCCCACAGACCAAAAAACATGCTTGTTAGGCTGATTGGTGACTCTAAATTGACCCTAGGTGTGAGTGTGAGAGTGGATGGTTGTTTGGTGTGAGTGAGACAGGTCCCTCTTGTAAATGAGTCCCCGTGACTCAACGAGGCTAGCCTGTATAAATAAAGGTTGAATGAATGAATGAATGAATTTTCTACCTGGATTATTGAGCATGAACTTGAACCACTTTGGTTATGGCTGCATCAGAGGAGTTGACGGGGGAGAGGGCAGGACCCAGAAACCATCTTATCACCAGCAAACTGGTTGGCCCACTATGTGTGTGTGCTGCTTGCGGGACTCAATTTGTTATGGCTCATCGGACCGATGAAGTCCTTTGGATGAAGGACTAAACGTCTAAAAAACAAACAAAAAAAAACGTCCATATGACCTAACTGAACTTGTTGGATTTTCTACCCCCCCCCCACCATGCAAATTTTATGTTTTCTGTTCGAAAAGGACCAGGTAGAAGATACAATATCTTATAATGTCCTGCCCCTTTCATACTCATCAATTTATAATCAATTAACTGTTAAAAGACGTAAGACGGAGCTTTAACTCCCACCTCCGGGAGAGCTTTGAACACGTTCCGAGGGAGGCGGGGGACATTGAGTCCGAGTGGGCCATGTTCCGCGCCTCTATTGTCGAGGCAGCTTATCAGAGTTGTGGCCGCAAGGTTGTTGGTGCCTGTCGTGGTGGCAACCCTCGAACCCGGTGGTGGACACCGGCGGTGAGGGATGCTGTCAGGCTGAAGAAGGAGTCCTATTGGGCCTTTTTGGCCTGTGGGACCCCGGAAGCAGCAGATAGGTACCGGCAGTCCAAGCGGCATGCGGCTCGGGTGGTTGCTGAGGCAAAAACTCGGGCGTGGGAGGAGTTCGGAGAGGCCATGGAGAATGACTTCCGTACGGCTTCGAGGCGATTCTGGTCCACCATCCGGCGTCTCAGGGGGGGAAAGCGGTACGCGACCAACACCATTTATGGTGGGGATGGCGTGCTGTTGACCTCAACTCGGGATGTTGTGAGTCGGTGGGCGGAATACTTCGAAGACCTCCTCAATCCTACTGGCACGTCTTCCACTGAGGAAGCGGAGCCTGGGGACTTCTCTGGAGCTGAGGTCACCGAGGTGGTTAAAAAGCTCCGCGGTGGCAAGGCTCCGGGGGTGGATGAGATTCGTCCTGAGTTCCTTAGGGCTCTGGATGTTGTGGGGTTGTGTTGGCTTACGCGACTCTGCAATATCGCGTGGACATCGGGGGCAGTTCCCTTGGATTGGCAGACTGGGGTGGTGGTTCCCCTATTCAAAAAGGGGGACCGTAGGGTGTGTTCCAACTATAGGGGGATCACACTCTTAAGCCTCCCTGGTAAGGTCTATTCAGGGGTTCTGGAGAGGAGGGTCCGTCGGATAGTCGAACCTCGGATTCAGGAGGAGCAGTGTGGTTTTCGTGCTGGTCGTGGAACACTGGACCAGCTCTACACCCTCAGCAGGGTCCTGGAGGGTGCGTGGGAGTTTGCCCAACCAGTTTACATGTGCTTTGTGGACTTGGAAAAGGCATTCGACCGCGTCCCTCGGGGGGTTCTGTGGGGGGTACTCCGGGAGTATGGGGTACCAGGCCCATTGATATGGGCTGTTAGGTCCCTGTACGACCGGTGTCAGAGCTTGGTCCGCATTGCCGGCAGTAAGTCAGGCTCGTTTCCAGTGAGAGTTGGACTCCGCCAAGGTTGCCCTTTGTCACCGATTCTGTTCATAACTTTTATGGACAGAATTTCTAGGCACAGCCAAGGTGTTGAGAGGATCCGTTTTGGTGGACCTTATGGTGTGATCACACCGAACAGCTTTTCAGCAGCAGGAGCGTCCAGTTTACATGCAAAGTCAATGGGGGACGCGCTTCCAGCCACGTCTTGGCGTCAGGCGTCACGTCGCGTGCGTGTTGAGCGTGCTGGAAAGCGTTTTCCGTGCACGTGAACCGGCTTCAGCCTCCAAACCACGCATTCAGCATGCTGAAGATTTCGCGGTTCAAACTTTCAAACGCCGCTCAACTCTACCTGATTGGTTGGTGTGTCAACCAATCAGGGAGAGTCGGGGGGAGAAGAGAGGGGGAGAGTCCCTATGTGACGCGGAAACGAGGGGGCGCGCGCACTATGTGACGTATTGTTTGTGGGACACAGAAAAGACCCGCGAGGTCGTGTACTATGGAAGAGAAACTCATTGTAGCTGTGTGTTCGCGACAAGTCCTTCACGACCAGTCAAGTCTGCTCCACAGAGACGGAAATAAAAAGCTCCTCGCCTGGCGGAGTGCGCAGGACTCTGTGCGCAGGACTCTGTATACCGTAAGCTCCTCCCACACACCCCGCAGCAGTTTCGCGTTCTGGCGTTCTGGTCCAAGTAGGTCTGGACACCAAGTGCGTCCACTTGCGTGCGTGACGAGCTTTTTGGAGGTTGAAAAGCTGTTCGGTGTGATCACACCATTAGAATCGCTTCTCTGTTTTTTGCAGATGATGTGGTCCTATTGGCTTCATCAGTTCGTGATTTACAACTTTCACTGGAGCGGTTTGCAGCCGAGTGTGATGCGGCCGGGATGAGGATCAGTTCCTCCAAATCCGAGGCCATGGTCTTGAGCCGGAAAAGGGTAGCATGCCCTCTCCGGGTCGGGGAGGAGGTCCTGCCCCAAGTGGAGGAGTTTAAGTATCTCGGGGTCTTGTTCACGAATGAGGGAAAACTGGAGCGTGAGATCGATAGGCGGATAGGTGCAGCATCCGCAGTGAAGCGGGCGCTGTACCGGTCTGTCGTGGTGAAGAGAGAGCTGAGTCAAAAGGCAAAGCTCTCAATTTACCGATCGATCTACGTTCCCACCCTCATCTATGGTCATGAGCTTTGGGTTGTGACCGAAAGAACGAGATCTCGGATACAAGCGGCTGAAATGAGTTTTCTCCGCAGGGTGTCTGGACTCTCCCTTAGAGATAGGGTGAGAAGCTCAGTCATCCGGGAGGGACTCGGAGTAGAGCCGCTGCTTCTCCACATCGAGAGGAGCCAGTTGAGGTGGCTCGGGCATCTGGTTAGGATGCCTCCTGGACGCCTCCCTGGTGAGGTGTTCCGGGCATGTCCCACCGGGAGGAGACCCAGAGGAAGACCCAGGACACGCTGGAGGGACTATGTTTCTCGGCTGGCCTGGGAACGCCTTGGGATTCCCCCAGAGGAGCTGCTCCAAGTGGCTGGGGAGAGGGAAGTCTGGGCCTCCCTACTTAGGCTGCTACCCCCGCGACCCGACCCCGGATAAGCGGAAGAAAATGGATGGTTGAATGGATAACTGTTAAAACACCAAAACGAGCCAATTTCTGTCCACCTTATGATATTTAAATATATACAATTATTTAAACACTATTTATATCCTCAATAGCATTTAGACTTTAAAAACACTCATCTTATAGAACATATTTGCATTAAGCTCAAATCGTTTTTTAAGCTGGTATATATTTGTACTTTTTTTAATTCATCATTCAATCCATTCCATACATTTACTCCACTCAACAACGTAAAAAAACTCTTCCTGGTTGTTCTAATACAGTACATTGTTTTTTTAAATGTCCTTCACCTTTTAAATTATAACCCCCCTCTCTGTCACAAAACATTTTCTGTGGGTGGAAGTTGATGATTTCTGACATGAATTGTACAGTTTTTTAAATGTTACAAGGTCCCAGAATTTCAGTATATTTGATTTAAAAAATAAACTGGTTTGTGTGATCCCAATATTGAGCATGAACTTTGATAAAACAACACAATTTAATAAGATACAAATACAAATACTCGTGATGGTTTACAAAATATTGAAAAAAACCCACAAAAACACACAC
This sequence comes from Garcialebias charrua, assembly GCA_038048925.1. NCBI lineage: Eukaryota > Metazoa > Chordata > Actinopteri > Cyprinodontiformes > Rivulidae > Garcialebias > Garcialebias charrua. Next base: position 24,583 of record JBBPBX010022643.1, read on the forward strand.
AAAGGAGCAAGAGTGTACGAGAAACTTCAAACAATAAGTTTTTAGTCTGTGATGAAGCTCTGATGCATCAGTGTTGTTTCTACCTGCAGATGATCTGTGGAGGTCCAGGCTCCAGCTGATCTCCGACAGTCCTGGTCGATGATCGATGGTCTCTTCATCAAACCGATCGATCGATCGGTGATTCTCCGCCAACTGTTCTCTGAAAAACTCCTTCAGGTGATCAAATGAAGACATTTGTCCACTAAATGTCCACCTGAGAGACAACACGTCTGTGCAGCATTTAGCTTCTCTCTTCTTCTTCTTCTTCGCTCAGGCTGAGCATGCGCAGTGGGATGCTGCTGCCCCCCTCAGTCTAGACCACGACACTGCATGAAACTCCTATTGGATTTTCTGAGACAAAGTACAGTACAGTAATGTACGTTTATTTGTTTATTTATTAAATCATTTTCTTATTATCCATTCTAAACGATGTGCCCTATTTAGGACTTTTTTTTTAAACGTCGGTCATATTCTGATGCTGCCAACCAAACAATTTCTAGTTCTTTAAATATTTACTCTGTTTGGTGCTTAATATTAGTTTTACAAACATTATTCACATCACAACCACTGAAGAATGTGCTGCAACACTATTTGTAAGAGTTTAAGAAATCCTTTGTTCATTTAAAAATACTCAAATTAAAAATATGCAATTAAAATATGTAATGGCTAATAATTTGCATTACCTGTTGTAAAACAAATTTATTTAGTCTAGTTATATAATTATGGGCTGCAAAAAGACTAATTAAATTGATGCTTAAAAACATTTCATTTAGGTAATTTATTTTAGGGTTGACAACATAATCCTGTTAAAGAAAAATGGTAAGTAACAATTTGAAACACATATGCATAAAAATGTGCAATTTCTTCTTTTTTTTAACCATAAATATAAAGGTTAAGGTTTCTTTATTTGTCGTACGCACCACAAGTGGTGCATGTAGTGAAACGAAATTGTGTACAGTCAATTAAATCCAACAAAAGTATAAATTGTATAGAAAAACAGTAATAAGATCAAAGATATGAGCTAAAATATACGCTAAACTAAGAATACACTAAGCCAGGGGTCACCAACACGTGCCCGCAGGCACCCGGTCGCCCCCAAGGACCATTTGAGGTGCCCGCGGACCTGTTCTAAAACACAACTCACTACTAAGCTGCATTTAAAATTTCATTTTATTCAGTTGTTATTTTTTTGTATTTATATATATTTTAAAATGTCTATCTTAAAAATATATTTATTATACTTTTTTTTTTCAATTTACGCTTTGTTATTTCCAAAGAGTTTATCAAACTGGTGCCTTTTGTTGCTACCTGTAGGACTGGATGGCGCCTTGCATGGCAGTCTGCCGCTACCGGTGTATGAATGGGTGGATGGTTGGTATTGTAAAGCGCTTTGGGGCCCCTCACAGGGGGCTGGAAAGCGCTATATAAATAAGCTCCATTTACCATTTTGTATGACTCCGTATCCACGAAGTAGCTCTCAGTTTCAAAAAGGTTGGTGACCCCTGCACTAAGCACTAATGGTACAAACAATACACTGAACAACAGCAGCAAACTAAAACAAACTACCGTAAATAAAAAAACAAAAAACATTTAAATACATTTTTTTAAGTGAAATATAATTTTAATCCATTTTAATCTAATTTAAATCGGCAGCTGTTCCGACCTGTTACATGATTTTACTCTCCGCTGTTCCCGTCCCAAAATGGCAGAAGTTTTCATGTCTGGTGGCAGGGCACAGCGCATGCGTAAATCATTTTGAGGGCACAAGCACAACATGGCAGGACCACTGGAAATGTTAAAACATGTAGCCCACCTTTACTCCTCTGAAGTAAGAACCCTTCATGTATACCTGGGCTACATACATAAAACATATAATCCAGATCAATTGTAATGTATCTTTATATATATTATATTTAAGTATTCAAGGTTATTTATTTGTGATATACCACAAGTGGTACATGTGGTAGAACAAAATTGTGTACACAGGTCAGTTACATCCAACAAAAGTATAAAATGTAAAATAAAAACAGTAACAAGATCTAAGATACAATATGAACTAATAAAAACGTTAACTAAAAAACAAAAAGCATTATACTGTAGTGGGGAAGGTTGTTACATCTGAAATCCACGACCATCTCCTTCGTCTTCCCATTGATGTGAAGGTTGTTCTTCCTGCACCAGCA
>JBBPBX010022643.1:31069-41229 GCA_038048925.1 Garcialebias charrua
AGTCAGAGTCAGAGAGTCTTTATTGTCATTTGCACCGCATGTGGTACATGTGATGAAAACGAGATTATGTACACAGGGTCCCAGTTACATCCAACAACAAATGCAAGAGAAAAACAGTAATAACATCTAGGATTAACTAAGAGAGACATCAGCTAGTAATACACTAAGCCCTAATGTAGTAGAAAAACATCATTATAAACAGCAGCACGAACATGAGTCATTATGAGCAGATGGTCACAGATGAACGCAGCAACAAGAAACAGATCAGCATCAGCATGATGTGACATTTTGCAGTGTTTATTCTTATTATTTATTTATTCATGAGTCTGACAGCCTCAGGGTAGAAGCTGTTCCTCAGTCTAGTGGTTCTACATTTGATGCTCCTCAACCTCCGTCCCGAGGGGAGTGGTGCAAAGAGTGAGTGTGCTGGGTGAGTGAGGTCTTTCATGATGCAGGTGGCTCTTTTTCTGCATCTGGAGGTGTAAATGTCTGTGATGGTGGGGAGACTGACTCCAACAGACTTCTGTGCAGCCTTCACCACTCTCTGTAGAGCTTTCCTCTCTGCAACTGTGCAGCCTCCATGCCACACGTTGATGCTGGAGCACAGGACGCTCTCCACTGCACACCTGTAGAACGAGGTGAGGACTGAGCTTCTCAGACCAGCTCGTCTCAGCCGTCTGAGGAAGTAGAGTCTCTGATGACCTTTCTTGATCAGGCTGGTGGTGTTATTGCTCCAGCTGAGGTTATCATTCAAGTGTACACCCAGGTATTTGTAGCTGGAGACCACCTCCACCGCAGATCCACCTATATACAGTGGGGTGTGGGTGTGTTTGTTCCTTCTGAAGTCCACAATCATCTCCTTCGTCTTCTTCACATTCATGTGAAGGTTGTTCTCTTTGCACCAGCTCTCCAGATGTTCCACCTCCTGTCTGTAGCTGGACTCATCATTGTTTGTGATGCATCCCACCACCGCTGTATCATCTGCAAACTTAACAATATGACAGCCTGGATGTGTGGCTGTACAATCATATGTGAGCAGAGTGAACAGAAGAGGGCTCAGCACACATCCTTGAGGAGAGCCAGTGCTGAGGGTGATGGTGGAGGAGGAGAAGTTGTGGATCTTCACGGACTGTGGTCTGTTTGTTAAGAAGTCTAGTACCCAGTTACAGATGGAGGGGCTTAGTCCAAGTGTGGATAGTTTGTCTATCAGAGTTTGGGGGATCATGGTGTTGAAGGCAGATGTGAAGTCCACAAAGAGCAGACGCACGTATGAGTCCTTCTGATCCAGGTGGGTGAGAGCAGTGTGGACCACAGAGGAGATGGCGTCCTCTGTTGATCGGTTCTCGCGGTATGCATATTGATGAGGGTCCTCGCTGATGTTGACGGTTGTCTTGATGTGGGACATGACCAGTTTCTCAAAACATTTAGCGACTATCGGGGTGAGAGCCACCGGTCTATAGTCATTCAGACCAGTCACTGTGGAGCTCTTCCCATATATGTATATACATGTATATATGTATAATTATATGTATATATATGTATGTGTGTGTATATATATATATATGTATATTTATATGTATGTATATATATACATATGTATATATATATATATATGTGTATATGTATAGATATATGTATATGTAAATAGCTATATATATATATATAGCTATATATATATATATATATTTTTTTATATATATACTGCATATATATATATTTATTATTATTATTATTATTATATATAATATGTATATTTATTAGTTTTTTATTTACGGACAGGCGCAACACGAGCTTCTCGCGTACTTTAGAACGAGACGCAGAGAGAAATGGAACAGATTTCGACACAACACTGGAAACAATCGCCATTTACAGAGCGGGGAGTAGTTGAAAACCAGTACTGGAGACGATTGTTGCTGCTGCTTGCAATTAATAATCCACCTTCAGCTGAGCATCTGAGAGAGTTTATTTAAAAACAATGGATCCTCGGAACAGACTCAAACTGGAAGCTAACTGGGAATCTCGCATCGTCGGTAAGTGAACACACGGCTAGCTGCTTCTTTGTTGCTTTCACGGCTAATCTAGAAACGTACGCTGTGTTTGTTATAGGTGTATAACGTGAAATGATTTGCTGTACCTGAACATCATCTCCAACCTTGTCTTCTCTTGTTAGCCACCGCTAGTTTGTTGTTAGCGTTTGAAGCTACCGAACACTGGTGTAACACCAAATTCTGTAACCACCGTTTGTTGTTGCCCTAGAACTCCTTTGCTTTGCAGGGGTTCTCAAATAAAAATGACACAAAGACACCTTTAAGATGCGTTCTTTTAATTCAGAACAACAAATACGTATACATACATACTGAAATAAACTGCAATTTTCATTTAAATATAAATTTAAATACTTGAAAAAGAAGCTCCCGCAAAAAACCCAAAAGAAAAAACAAATGAGGGTTTAGACCAGGGGTCTGCAATCTTCGACTCTGGAGCCGCATGCGGCTCTTTGGTCCCTCTGCAGCGGCTCTTTCAAGCTTTGACCAAAAGTCTGCAATCTTCGACTCTGGAGCCGCATGCGGCTCTTTGGTCCCTCTGCAGCGGCTCTTTCAAGCTTTTACCAAAACTGACAAAAACTGAATTTTATTGGTTAAAATATACAAACAAAAATAAATCTAGTATTAGCTGTTTTAATTTTTCCGCTTTGTGGTCATTTATTTTGAAAATATTCCATTACTAGAACTAATACAAGGAATAAACTAGAACTAATACAGTACAAGGAATAAAATACTTTAACTTTATGCTTCATTTCTATACTTATTTTTTTTAAGCAATTAAAAAACAATCACAGAGGTCTGCATAGTTCATAGTTTGTTTAAATAAATAAAAATTGGTTAAAAACTAGAATTTGGTCATTTCTTTTGTTTTGAATTGTAAAAATATCCATAAATGTTAGAAATTATTAGAAATTTTTAGCTTTTTAATATGTGGCCCCTACTGGCCACAAAAGCCCCCTCCAACAAATCTAAAGCTATCCACAGTCCACCACTTGATAATGACAGTTGTAGCAGGTTGTTGCGGCTCTGGACACATTTAATTTAGTGAACGAAGGTGCAAAAATGGCTCTTTTGGTCATAAAGTTTGCAGACCCCTGGTTTAGACTTTTTATTGTAATGCAAAAGGCCACAAAAGGAAAAAAAAAAGTGCAAGTCTAAAGTGATTCAAGGAACTCGGGAATTCAAAACTTAAAATACTTTCTAAAACAAATCAAAATTTATTTTTCAATTAAACAAAAAATCTGCCACTCCATACAATAATTCTGGTAAACAAATCCTGTAATGAGAGAAATGGCATGTTTTACCAAGACTTTGAACTCTGGCACAGAGTGACGGCCAGACGAAGATACTGATGCAGATGTTCATTTGTGAGCTGACTGTGGTACTTGTTCTTGACAAAATTCATTGTTGAGAAGGCAGATTCGCAGCTGTAGGCTGAGCCAAACATTGTGAGAATTTGAGTAATAATTGTCAATGCACAGGAAGACTTGTTTTCCTAACGTACGTGAAGTCATCAAAGCTGGCTTTGAAATTTTCAATCAGCTTCTCCACAAATTCAACATGATGCTGATGATCGTCCTTTCCTTTGGTCTGTTCCATAAGTTTTGGGAAGTGGAGCTGATCCCTCTGTGGTTAAAAAGTAAAAACAATATTAAGAAGTTTTGCTTAAAAAATGTAAATGATCAAAAATGGTTGAATAGAATCTGTAACATGTGTGGGTTTAAAATATTTAACAGTCACTTTGAAGACCTCCAGTTTTCCCTGGAAATCACTGCTGATAGTCCAAACACTGTGTTGTTCTTCCATTATAGCTTCAGATTTAGCTCAATGAGACATGTTATATCAGCCAAAAATTCCACAGCTTCCAAGTTTTCTAGATTTTGCAGGATTTCCATGAACTTTTTTTTGTGCATTTTTTTTGCTCTAACAGAAACACTTATAGCTCAATCCTAATGGCCCCAAAGTGCTCAAATTAAACACAAATTTCCGTAATTTCCAGACTATTGAGTGCACCTGAATATAAGCCGCACCCACAAAATAAAATAAATAAATTATTTGTACATTACTGTATAGGCCACGCTTGTCTATAAGCTGCAGGTGTCCACTTTGTAACATGAGATATTTACACAGGAAGATTTTTAAAACTTTTAATTAAATACATACCTGTAACATACACAAAAATGTATAGTAAATGGTTTTTTAAATCTTCCTTCCTCCTGTGCACTACACAGGAGGATGGAGGACAGCTTGTGCTGGCCAATTTTTTTGAAACCCGTTGGTGATGAGGATTATTTTACTCTGCTCCGCTGTCAGGATCCACTGGCGGACTTGAGCAAAAGTTGCTCTTCGCATGCGGCCAGTTTTGGTAAACGGGTTTCTGGCCTGTAGTCGTCCAAGCCTCCCTCCGAGCTCCAAGTGTCACTTTAAATGTACGATTCACACTTATTTCGAGTAGCTAAAAATACTTTGTTGTACACAACGGGAAGTGGGTGATCTGTGAGCTGTCCTTTAATTTCCTGGGTCCGATTTTTTTTTTTTACCTTTTTATATGTTAGCCCAACTAAAAATAATTTTTAAAAATCCATAAATGAGCCGCAGCATTGTATAAGCCGTGGGGTTCAAAAGCATGTGAAAAAAGTAGCGGCTTATAGTCCATCTCAGGGTTTACATTCCAGACATCCCCGCTATAGTAAGTGAAGAACCGCAAAGTAGGAATGCATTTATTTTAGTATTTATATTTAGTATTTATTTATATATAATGCTTTATAAACGCTTCCCACACTCTGGCAATGTTCTAACCTCTTAAACCTACGTAATTTAAAAAACATACATGTACATATATGTACTGTACAGTACTGCTCACCAGCCTTGGTTCGGTTCGTTTAGCACCAAGATGCTTTTAGAGTGAGCCGGACCCTTGGATAGCCAGCACAAAACCACACAATGGTCCAGATCGAGTCCAAATAATCCAGAGGGATCCGGATGAAAAAAGTCCCTGTGAGCTCTGGAGAAGATACTGGACCTCCAAGCAACGCCTCCTCGCTCGAGAGGCCTCATGGGTCGGCAAGCAGCACTCATTTTGACTGATGAGGCTGGAAGTAGTCCTGCTGTTTTGGTTCTGATCGGCTCTCTGCATCCACTGAGCGCCGAAGTCACTATGAATAAGGGCCAAACTTCTTTGGATCAAATCAAAATTTTCCCTCCGTTTCAGCAGAAAGCAGTGGCCGGAAGCACTGTTGGCTTCTGGGTAATGTAGTTAATTTGACTGGCGATACAATGTAGGCTTATTGAGAGACAACTACAAAATGGCAGCGCCTGTCCGAAGATTTTTTTTTTTGGTCAACTTTTTACTGTATCCCCTACTGTCCCAATCACATGAGTAATATTAAAGTTGACAATCGTATGTCATGCACAATCTTTTTTTCTTTTTTGTCGTGTACAATCTTACCGTATTTTACGGTCTATAAGTCGCACCTTTTTGCCTAATTTGCATGCCCTGCAACTAATAGAGAGGTGAGTCAGAGTCAGAGAGTCTTTATTGTCATTTGCACCACATGTGGTACATGTGATGAAAACGATATTATGTACACAGGGTCCCAGTTACATCCAACAACATGCAAGAGAAAAACAGTAATAACACCTAGGATTAACTAAGAAAAACATCAACTAGTAATACACTAAGCCCTAATGTAGTAGAAAAACATCATTATAAACAGCAGCACGAACACGAGTCTGTATGAGCAGATGGTCACAGATGAACACAGCAACAACAAAACAGATCAGCATCAGCGTGATGTGATATTTTGCAGTGTTTATTCATATTGATTATTTATTCATGAGTCTAACCCCAAAAATACACTACACGCGGTCCGTGTCCGCTCCGCTCCGCAGGTCGCAGCTGAGCGAGTCCAAAGTCCACTGCCTCCGCTCAGCTCAGGTCCGCATGGATGCGCCGCTCCAAGACGCATGCGCGGGAATTGCGAGATTGCGCGATAAATCAAGTGATAAATAATGAAGTCAGAACAAAACAATTCATTCGGTGGAAGAAGGAGAACAACAGTAAAGGCTGCCTTGATCTTCTCTCGTAAATAAGCGACAGGACATGGTTTGAGCAACAGGAAGTGATGTTTACATTTCAGAATAAAATACTTTTTTATTTATTTATTTCTTGTATTGCGTTATTAGGTGTAGTCATAGTCATAAATATAATAGTTTAGTCATAGAATAGTCATAAATGATAGTTTGACAGCATTTTTGTACAAATAAATCCGTATAGAGCTAGGATTAGTCCGCCCGTGGTGATTTTATTTTGTAAATACGGAAGTTGTGCTCGTTCCTTTTCCTGTTGGTGCGACGTAATCTTCAAAAGTTGACTCCGGCACAGCTCCGTCATCCGGCAGAAATAGAAAAATTTCTAATTTTGACGGACTGCCGTCCGCTCGCCGCAGCTCACCGCCGCCGTGCGGAGCCAGTGTACTTTATCTCATTGATTATAATGGGTGCGTATTTGCTGCGGAGGTCGGACCGGAGCGGGGCGGAGCCGGAACGCGTGTAGTGTATTTTTGGCGTTACAGCCTCAGGGTAGAAGCTGTTCCTCAGTCTAGTGGTTCTACATTTAATGCTCCTCAACCTCCGTCCTGAGGGGAGTGGGGCAAAGAGTGAGTGTGCTGGGTGAGTGGGGTCTTTCATGATGCAAGTGGCTCTTTTCCTGCATCTGGAGGTGTAAATGTCTGTGATGGTGGGGAGACTGACTCCAACAGACTTCTGTGCAGCCTTCACCACTCTCTGTAGAGCTTTCCTCTCTGCAACTGTGCAGCCTCCATGCCACACATTGATGCTGGAGCACAGGATGCTCTCCACTGCACACCTGTAGAAGGAGGTGAGGACTGGGCTGCTCAGACCAGCTCGTCTCAGCCGTCTGAGGAAGTAGAGTCTCTGATGACCTTTCTTGATCAGGCTGGTGGTGTTGTTGCTCCAGCTGAGGTTATCACTCATGTGTACACCCAAGTATTTGTAGTTGGAGACCACTGGAGAGGTGAGACTTGTTTATGGATTTTTTCCCAATATTTTTAGACTAATTTCTGGCTCAGATATGACCGTTTTTCATTTTGGCAAAAAATGGTGCAGTACCAATTTCGGCCGCTAGGGGTGCAGTACCACTTTTGTCCGCTAGGGTACACCGACCATTCCCACCTCATGTGTCTGACGGCAGCTTCCTCTGGTCGGACTGACTCTGTCGCAGCCCGGCCTTCTGCTCTGGAGCTCTGACACTTCCAGAGAGTCCACCGACCGTTTCCAGCTCATGTGTCCGACGGCAGCCTCCTCTGGTCGGACACACTCTGCCGCAGCCCGGCCTCCTGCTCTGGAGGTATGAACTATTGTTAGCTCAGAGTTTGTTAGCAAAAACGGTTACCATTTATCTAAATAACTTATGAACTACAGGACAGATTTTCTTCAAACTTACAGAAAGTAATTACTTGGTGGTCATTTACAAACTTTTAGCTGTTGGAATTGTTTGAGATAAAATTCCATGTTTTAAGAGTGTAAATGTTTCGCGGCTAGCTTAGTTGTTTTTCCGGCTACATGTACTATGTACCAAAATAGCTCATAAACCACACGGCAGATTTTCTTTACACTTACAGAAAGTAATTACTTGGTGGTCATTTACAAACTGTTAGCTGTTGGAATTGTTTGAGATACAATTCTATGTTTTAAGAGTGTAAATGTGTTGCGGCTAGCTTCGTTGTTTTTCCAGCTACTACTTACTGTAGTTGAACATGAAATGTATGCCCCCAGATTGTGTAGTTAAACAAGTACGGGCATCAACATGTAGGAAGTTAGGTTGTGGTCAGTTTACTGACTTTACCATGTTCCAAATAAAGTTGGAGCAGATTTTATCTGACCCAAATTTATTAACGAGTTCACTCTTTTTCCGGATTAAATTGCTTAAATGTGACTAGACAAAATATAATCTCACGAGAAACGTCAACTTATGTCGATTCACCAGGAGATGAACCTTTTATTGAGAAAATCATGAAAGTACATAAACATTTGTATCGAGATTAGCTCTGATTTAATAACTACTGTAGACAAGAATTCAAATTGAGACAAACAGACAAGTTAAGTTTAAACTTTCTGCTGGCAAGTTTACTTAAGAGTTTACTGGCTTAAGAAAAATAAGTTTAAGGAGGAAGAAATGGAATGAAAGATAAGTTTAACAGAAGTTAATTATTTTGAAATGCAACAGGGTGACACTTTTCCCAAACGAGTCCGGCTGGACTTCCCCGCACGCTCAGCATACAATCAACGACTCTTTACCTGGTGACGAGCACGTCTCTTGGAGATAAGAGCTGAGAAGTTTGTGGACACTTAACGGACTGTGTTGTCCAGTAGACGTCCAGTTGAACTTCAGCGCGTGTATAACTGATTCAACGATACGTGAAGAGCGCCTTTCCCGGCAGGAACCAGGCCAACGTCCTGACTGGGTTTCAAAATAAAACTTTCAGAAACCAAATTCTTTCAGAACAGAAATGAGTGAGTTACAGCTGAGCTATGCTGTAACCCTGGCTGATACGTAGGTCTAATTAGCATTTGACCAAAACGTTCAAACCAGTTTAAAGAAGAACTTAGTTCGAGTTCCCCCTTTGCACTGAAGCCAAAACGGGAAGTAAGAGTTTTAATATGGAGGGCGGGGTCAGCCCACTTCCTCCCGCTTATTGGCTGTTTTAACAAAATAAAAGGAGTTACTTAGCAGTTCCCAGAGTTGAAAACTCTGAAGGACACTAACGTATTGTGTTTAGACAAGTGGCCAGATGGAGCTGCCAGTAAAGAGAATATTATGGCTAATTCACAGACAAAGCAGAGAGTTGCAGTTAAAAGTTTACCCTGAACTGTGCCATAATTTTAAAGCATCCTCGTACTGCAGAATAAACCAGCATGAGAGTAACACTCATGTTAATAACAGATCATCATTAAATGACAAAAAATATACTGTTGATCAATTCTGAATTAACACAAATTAAAAGGAAGTCTTTTCTGATTGATTTGTGTCTCTTAATTCAAAATACAAGCCCAAAACCAGAAAAGTTGGCACGTTGTGGAAATCGCAAATAAAAACAGAATACAATGACTTGCAAATCTTTTTCAACCTATATTCAATTGAACACACTGCAAAGACCACATACTTAACGTTCGAACTGGTAAACTTTGTTATTTTTTGCAATTATTAGCTCATTTGGAATTTGATGCCTGCAACATGTTTCAAAAAAGCTGGCACAAGTGACAAAGAAGACAGAGAAATTTGAGGAATGCTCATCAAACACTTATTTGGAATATCCCACAGGTGAACATGCAAATTGGGAACAGGTGGGTGCCATGATTGGGTATAAAAGCAGCTTCCTTGACATGCTCAGTCATCCACATAGAAGGATGGGGCGAGGGTCACCACTCTGTGAACAAATGCGTGGGCAAATTGTCGAACAGTTCAAGAACAACTTTTCTCAACGAGCTATTGCAAGGAATTTAGGAATTTCACCATCTACGGTCCGTAATATCATCAAAAGGTTCAGAGAATCTGGAGAAATCACTACACGTAAGGGGCAAGGCCGAAAACCAACATTGAATGCCCGTGACCTTCGATCCCTCAGGCGGTACTGCATCAAAAACCGACATCAGTGTGTAAAAGATATCACCACATGGGCTCAGGAATACTTCAGAAAACCACTGTCAGTAACTACAGTTCGTCGCTACATCTGTAAGTGCAAGTTAAAGCTCTACTATGCAAAGCAAAAGCCATTCATCAACAAGATCCAGAAACGCCGCCGGCTTTGCTGGGCCCGAGCTCATCTGAGATGGACTGATGCAAAGTGGAAAAGTGTTCTGTGGTCTGATGAGTCCACATTTCAAATTGTCTTTGGAAACTGTGGACGTCGTGTCTTACGGACCAAAGAGGAAAAGAACCATCAGGACTGTTATAGGCGCAAAGTTCAAAAGCCAGCATCTGTGATGGTATGGGGGTGCATTAGTGCCCAAGGCATGGGTAACTTACACATCTGTGAAGGCACCATTAATGCTGAAAGGTACATACAGGTTTTGGAGCAACATATGCTGCCATCC
>JBBPBX010022644.1:4848-20539 GCA_038048925.1 Garcialebias charrua
AGCAAAACTGTTGCTGCTACTGTAGGTGAGATGCTCAGACATTCAGCTGTTGTGGGTGAGATGCTCAGTTCAGCTTCTGATTGAACGCGAGCGAGCAGCAATGAGCGTAACATACAGCGCTCCTTCCACACTTGCTCGAACAGCTGCCACGCCCCCGACGAGTCGTCTTCGTCGTCAGCTCCAGTGTATGAGGAAATTATTTCTTCTGCTGCAACAAATCTGCTCCACCAATCACTGGAGCTGCAGACGTCTTCTCCCCTCACGGCAGGCGCGCAGGGGCGTGTGATTTCCACTCTCCCAGCAACAGGAGCGCATGGGCGCGGAGCCCCCACCGTCAGCACCAGGCTCCCCTCAGTCCCGTCAGAACTACAGTCAGCTGGGCCGGCACATGGGCTGACACACGCCATCCCCTTTGGAAATTTCCCCAGCTTTTCTGACAGCCGTCGTGGAGAGTTTGACGGTGGGCGGGGCTGGAACCCGGAAATGTCCACTCGTTCAGTCTGGCGGTGACGTTGTAAAGGATATATAGGAGGTCAATATTAATACTGACCTCTTTACCTTAATTTATTTACTTATTCAGATTGAATAGTACTTTCACGGATTCTTTTCTTTTTCCGTTTACCCAATATTTCTGTGATCTTTATGATGGATAAGTAAAACAGAAGCCATAAAGTGACAATGGAAACGTTAACTTAGTTTGGTATGCTAAAGACACTAACATTTATTTAAAATAAAACAACTAAAATTAACACCATTACACTTTGATTGGTAGATTTCACTTTCTTGCAATTTAATACGTCAGCACATTTAAATTGTACCAACAGACATAAATACAGGATGTCATTATACTTAGTCTGTGGCTCTTAGCTTAAATATAGTTACCACCTTAGAATGGAGATGGAGAGATTTAAGAGGGAGAGGTTAAGAGAGGAAGTTATTTATCTTGAGTGTAACCAGAAATGACACTTTCCATCCGACTTCTGCTAAATTCCAGGTACGTTTGTAAACAGCTCTTTACCTTTTGACGACAGCCCGGTAAGAGAAGACCTTGTAGCTTTTCAGATGCATGGGGTCCTTGCGGGGCCAGTACATTTGAGCAGGTTATTCGTTTACCTTCCAACGTCTCCTGGTTTCGCGTTGGTCATCAGAAAATGCGTCAGCTCCTGGCCTCTGGCTCAAGATAACTTATTCCAGGAAGGAATAAACAAAGTTTTGAGCTTACGCTCGGTTCGAAGTGGACTCATAACAACATGTTATTAGTCTTTAACTGAATGACGTGTCCTTAGCGTTTGACTGACGTTCATTCAGTTCTTTGGGAAGACCTCATGCTGAGGCTTACACCAGCAGACTTCTCTCGTTCCAGCAAAAGCTTAGAACCTTAGTAGAAGATCTGAGAGGAGAGAGACTTGTCTCTTCCCGATTGGTCCAAAAAGAACCAGTCGAGCAGTTCACTTGTTGTTATCACGATTCAAGGTGAAATTCAGAGCAGAGAGAAATTGTTTAGGAAAAGTGTCTCAGTGAGGAGACTTTCAGACGCTAGTGAGAGTTTTAGCTGAAACTCAACAAAACAACTTCTGAGAAAGGCAGTTTGACATATTATCTGAACTTTGACACCTTTTCATTTGTAGAAATGACACAGCATATACATATGTGATCATAAGACATATTGTAAATTACAACACTGTTCATGAATAAACACAGGTGATGCTCTGATTATATTTTGTATTAGAACAAAATCAAAGATAGAAATAGTCTCTTTTGAGTGAATCTGTCCTTTGATTCAAGCTAATAAAATAAATTGTGTTAAGTGTCAGATTACTGAAAGGTCAGTAAAGGTCATCTCTGGAACAGTTCAAAAATGCACAGGTGTATCAGAGCGGACACGGTCATGTCCACTACATCTCCCCCCTTTTGGAATCCATGGCCAGTCCTTGGGGATGGGGTCCAACACGAAAGGAAACCTTGAACTGTCTCTGATCTTGACGTAATCCAGCAAGTGGAAAAGAAAAATCAAAAATTATAATCCCATAAAGTTTTTCGAACTTCCATACTGTTCGGAGGTAATCCCATTGCGGTAAGCTTTTAATCCCTTGGAAAACTGAGTCTGTTAACTCTTGGAAAACAAAGTCTGTGATCCCTTGGAAAACAAAGTCTTATAATCCACAGCGGTAATTCCATATCGATTAGAGTTGGTGATTTCATCAGCAACAATTGTTTTTATAATCAGCATGTAGAGGGGATCCCTCGATTGACGCAGAGGAGGCGACCCTTGGATGAAGGTTGAAGACCAAGCGTTGGAGCTGCAGGTCCCCACATCGAAGGTTGTTGGCTGGTTGGCTTCCAGTCAGTGCCACTCTGGTTCTATGTGTCATGCAATTATGTGGTTTTTAAGGTGGGCTTATGATTGGGATTTTACATTAAGCCTTACCTATATGCACCTGGTATGTAAGCTATCATGGTTTAGATCAGCTACAATTACCAATTAAGGGGTGGATCAATTCTGTAAAATTAGATATAGGGATCTATACCTATAAAATTTTGGAGGGCTTCTGTAACGAAGGCCTCTAATTCCAAACTATTCCTCCATTCATTACTTAGTTTAGGTTAAACTAAAATAGAAAAATGAAATATAGTTTGATCTAAATGTCTGTTGTCTTTTAGACGAACGACGTA
Organism: Garcialebias charrua; assembly: GCA_038048925.1. Classification (NCBI taxonomy): domain Eukaryota; kingdom Metazoa; phylum Chordata; class Actinopteri; order Cyprinodontiformes; family Rivulidae; genus Garcialebias; species Garcialebias charrua. Next base: position 7,522 of record JBBPBX010022644.1, read on the forward strand.
GGATTTGGTATTCCTAATAAATTTTGAAGTCTATGGCGAGACTCATCAAAATGAATAGATAATCTAGAATAGAAACGATCGAATCGGTTCAATTTAGAAATTGTGAGACCAGTGTAGTTTATGGTACCTTGAGTAGCTTTAAACTACATTGACTCTTCAACGATTTAGATTCAACAAAACGAACTGCATGTTCATCCATCCATCTATCCATTTTCGTCCGCTTATCCGGGGTCGGGTCGCGGGGGTAGCAACCTAAGTAGGGAGGCCCAGACTTCCCTCTCCCCAGCCACATAGAGTAGCTCCTCTGGGGGAATCCCAAGGCGTTCTCAGGCCAGCAGAGAAACATAGTCCCTCCAGCGTGTCCTGGGTCTTCCTCTGGGTCTCCTCCCGGTGGGACATGCCCGGAACACCTCACCAGGGAGGCGTCCAGGAGGCATCCTAACCAGATGCCCGAGCCACCTCAACTGGCTCCTCTCGATGTGGAGAAGCAGCGGCTCTACTCCGAGTCCCTCCCGGATGACTGAGCTTCTCACCCTATCTCTAAGGGAGAGTCCAGACACCCTGCGGAGAAAACTCATTTCAGCCGCTTGTATCCGAGATCTCGTTCTTTCGGTCACAACCCAAAGCTCATGACCATAGATGAGGGTGGGAACGTAGATCGATCGGTAAATTGAGAGCTTTGCCTTTCGACTCAGCTCTCTCTTCACCACGACAGACCGGTACAGCGCCCGTTTCACAAAACGAACTGCATGTTGGCATAGTTAAATCCATATCATTCATTAACCAATGTTAATACAAAACCTTTTTGGCTGGGAGTGTTCAGAACCAAACAATATCTCAACTAATGACAACAGTAATGACTAAACAACAAGGAAACAACGTTTCACTGCTTCGACACACTCTTGTCGTCAGATTCCAAAGTGCAACACACAAGAAAAACAGGTCTCAACTTTATGACCGAGGTCAAATTAAATCTCGTGGATTTAAACGGTTGTTAAGGTTAGTTTTTTGTTGTGGGTTTTAGGCTTAGCGTTTCTAAGTTCAAATTGGACAATGCGACTTATAGGGTGGAAATACGGTAGTTTAAACCTGATTAGTTTATTTACTAACTTGTGTTTGGACGACCTTATTATCCCATGAAGTCGGTGAGTTTGTGAGATCTTTGTCTTTTGTGGATTCATTGAACGCCTTGTAAGGTTTGATCTGATTTCGATGTACCCATTTAGCAATTGGCTCTTTGCGGCCTTTGCTGATTTTGATTTCGTAGACGACTGAGGACACTTTGTCTGTTATCAGATGAGGTCCAGTCCACCTGGGCATCAGTTTGCGGGCGAGAGTTCCGGTCTCGGACCCTCCTTTCCCGGTTGCAGGGGCGAACGTATAGTACCAGACTCTGTCTCCCACTTGGAGTTCATTATGAGAGGCCTTCTGGTCGTAGTACGCCTTGCGTCCTTCAGCGGATCTTTCCAGGTTTTTCTGGGCGAAAGCAAAAGTGTTTCTGAGGTGTACATTCAAATCTTTCATGTATTGTTGTGTGGTGTAGGCTGTCGCCATGGCGGCGTCGCCTGGTTGGTACAACAGGTGTAGAGGGAGAGTCATTTGTCGACCGGTCATCATCTCGAAGGGAGAGATGCCAGTTGATGTGTGTGGAGTGGCTCTTATGGCCATGAGGACCAGAGGGAGTTTCACGTCCCAGTCCTTGTGGTTTGCAGCCACGTATTTCTTCAAAATACTCACCACAGTTCTGTTTGCTCTCTCTACTTGGCCTGAAGCCTGTGGGTGGTAGCCGACATGAAAGTTGGCCTTGACGCCTAGCGTCTTCCACAGTTCTTTCATCACTTCACCTGTGAAGTGTGTACCTTGGTCTGAGTTCACCCGAAGGGGAAGTCCAAACCTTGAGAATATATGATTCATTAACAACATAGCAGTGGTTTGTGCTGTGTCGTTAGGAGCTGGTAGGCATTCTACCCATTTGGTAAATGCACAGGTTACCGTGAGAAAATATTTATTTCCTCTAGAGCTCTTAGTGAGTGGTCCAACCCAGTCGATCTGGAGGTCAGACCATGGGAATGCAATGCCTCTGCTTTGCAGTGGTGCTCTGTGAAGTGGTCTGGTTGGCTGAAACTGGCCACAGACCACGCACCCTTCAATGTAGTCCTTGACATCCTTTTTCATTCCAGGCCAATAGGCAATTTGTTTTAATGCCGTCAGCGTGGCTTTATCTCCTTTGTGTCCTGCGGACGGGAGATCATGGGCATGAACTAACATCACCCCCCTTTGGTCATGGGGAACCACGAACACAGGTGAGGACGTTGGTCCATGAGCGAAAGTTAGGATGCCTTTGATTAGTTTTAGCTGTTTGCGCAGCTGGTAAAGGACTTTAAGGTCTGGATCGGAATCCAGTTCGTCTTTAGACGGAGTGTTTTTGTCTGGATCAGTCAGGTACAGTATCATGGAGTTGATAGCAGGATCCGACTTCTGTAGTTGGATGATGTCTGGGTCAGTCAGTGCGGGTCGTACAGAGACTGCGTTGTCAGCAGGTCTGGCTGCGGCCTGTGCACGTGTGACTGCCATAACCCTGACTGTAGGTTGTATTGACAGAGTCTTGATTAACCAGGAGGGGTCGAAGGACCATAGAGGACCTTCGTCGGCTCCTTCTTTGGCTAAGGAATCTGCAATGTCATTGTAGTGCTTGTCATCGCCTGGGACTCTAGAATGTCCTGGAACTTTCTTCCAGTAGATCTGTAAGTCGTGTGATGTCACCAAGTGATCACACGCTATGAAAAGCTCTTTGTGCTTCACCACCTTCCTGTCGCTTGTTAGGAAACCGTTCTGTTTCCACACAGCGAGGTGACAAGCGAAACTTAAACGAGCATAGTTAGAGTCAGTGCAGATGACTAGCGTCTTGATGGAGCGTTCTACTACCATCTGGAGAGCTATTAGGATTCCTGCAATCTCAGCATACTGAGAAGTCTGAGAGCCTAATTTGTAGCTGAAAGTTATCTGTTCTTGGTCTTGGAGGAGGACCCCTCCAACACCTGCTCTGCAGATTTTGTCGCGGAGGAATGAAGATCCATCCACGTACAATGTTGTCATATCTTTGCAGATATTGTCATCAAAGAAGTGGTGATTCGGGTCTTCAGTTACTGGGGGTTTTACCTCAACCGGCGGCTGGGTGGCTGGTACATCTTGTGTACACTTTTGGCAGATTGCCAAGTCCGTCCCCAGATGTGACTTCTTGTTTTGACCATAACGTATGTCTAGGTTAAAACTTTGAAGCGCCATGAGCCACGTTGCAACACGTGAGTTTGTTACCACACCATCTCTGATGCGTTCACTGTTAAGAAAAGTCACTGGCTGGTGTTGTGTTTCCACAATGATTTTCTGTCCACCAATGTAGCTGGAGAAATGTTTAACTGCCCACACTGTGGTCAGTAAAGCCTTCTCACAGTCTGAGAATCTCAACTCGGGGCCTGCCATCGTTTTGCTGGCGTAGGCTACTACACGTTTGTCTCTGTCGTGTATTTGGTACAGACCTGCACTTATGCAATGAGCTGAGAAGCCCACTTCCAAGTAAAACTCTTTGTTGTAGTCTGGGTAGACTAAACATGGGGCTGACTTGATCCTGTTTATAAGAGCGTCCATTGCCTGCTGTTGCTTGTCAGTCCAGACAAATGGAACGTCTTTCCTTAGGAGTTCAGTCAGTGGTTTTGCAAGGTCCGCATAGTTTTCTATGAATTGGTTCGAGTAGTTACACACGCCCAGAAAACTTTGTAGTTCTTTGAGATTGGTGGGGACTTTGAGATTGTCGAGGCCTTGGGTGCGAGTCAGCTGTGGTTGTACTCCGTCTGGACCTACAAGTAGGCCAACGTAGTCCACCTTGGTTCTGCACCATTGGCATTTTGACAGTGATATCTTAGCACCAGCAGTTGTTAGTTGATTCAGAACGTGGTCGATCTCAGCCAAATGTGAGTCCAGTGTTGGCTGCCTCAAAAGGACATTGTCCACGTAAATCAGTGTCCCACGCTCGTGGGCGTCTGGACATGCTCTGTTCAAGAAGATGTTGAACTCTGCAGGTGAGTTAGCGTAGCCAAAGGGACACCTGTTAAAGGTGTATTGACGGCCACCAAAAGTGAAAGCTAGTTTATATTGGTCCTCGTCGCGCACAGGGATGGTCCAAAAACCAGAGGCGACGTCGAGGGTCGAAAAGTACTTACCATTGGTGACCTTGGGCAATTCCTGTTGGAGCTGCGTCATAGGCCATCTGGATAAGGGAACTTGTTTGTTTAGCTTTCTGTAGTCTATAGTGAGTCTCCACTTACCATTTGGTTTTAACACCGGCCATAAAGGCGCAGAGTAAGTGCTGTTACAGTATCGGATGATACCTTTTTCTAACAGGTCATCAATGATTTCCTTGATAGGTTGATGTGCTGCCATAGGAATATTGTATTGTCTGACAAATGCAGGTGGAGCATTAGGTGGGGTTGGGATGCTCACTGTGTGGAGCGTGGTCAACCCACAATCCATCGAGTCAGTTGAGAATGATTTCTCATATTTTAGAAGAACTTCCTCGAACCCGGTGGTGGACGCCGAACCCGGTGGTGGACGCCAGCGGTGAGGGATGCTGTCAAGCTGAAGAAGGTGTCCTATTGGGCCTTTTTGGCCTGTGGGACCCCGGAAGCAGCAGATAGGTACCGGCAGTCCAAGCGGCATGCGGCTCGGGTGGTTGCTGAGGCAAAAACTCGGGCGTGGGAGGAGTTCGGAGAGGCCATGGAGAATGACTTCCGTACGGCTTCGAGGCGATTCTGGTCCACCATCCGGCGTCTCAGGGGGGGAAAGCGGTACGCGACCAACACCATTTATGGTGGGGATGGCGTGCTGTTGACCTCAACTCGGGATGTTGTGAGTCGGTGGGCGGAATACTTCGAAGACCTCCTCAATCCTACTGGCACGTCTTCCACTGAGGAAGCGGAGCCTGGGGACTTTGGGTCGGGCTCTCCAATCTCTGGTGCTGAGGTCGCCGAGGTGGTTAAAAAGCTCCGCGGTGGCAAGGCTCCGGGGGTGGATGAGATTCGTCCTGAGTTCCTTAGGGCTCTGGATGTTGTGGGGTTGTGTTGGCTTACGCGACTCTGCAATATCGCGTGGACATCGGGGGCAGTTCCCTTGGATTGGCAGACTGGGGTGGTGGTTCCCCTATTCAAAAAGGGGGACCGTAGGGTGTGTTCCAACTATAGAGGGATCACACTCTTAAGCCTCCCTGGTAAGGTCTATTCAGGGGTTCTGGAGAGGAGGGTCCGTCGGATAGTCGAACCTCGGATTCAGGAGGAGCAGTGTGGTTTTCGTCCTGGTCGTGGAACACTAGACCAGCTCTACACCCTCAACAGGGTCCTGGAGGGCGCGTGGGAGTTTGCCCAACCAGTTTACATGTGCTTTGTGGACTTGGAAAAGGCATTCGACCGCGTCCCTCGGGGGGTTCTGTGGGGGGTACTCCGGGAGTATGGGGTACCAGGCCCATTGATATGGGCTGTTAGGTCCCTGTACGACCGGTGTCAGAGCATGGTCCGCATCGCCGGCAGTAAGTCAGGCTCGTTTCCAGTGAGAGTTGGACTCCGCCAAGGTTGCCCTTTGTCACCGATTCTGTTCATAACTTTTATGGACAGAATTTCTAGGCGCAGCCAAGGTGTTGAGAGGATCCGTTTTGGTGGCCTTAGAATCGCTTCTCTGTTTTTTGCAGATGATGTGGTCCTATTGGCTTCATCAGATCGTGATCTACAGCTTTCGCTGGAGCGGTTTGCAGCCGAATGTGATGCGGCCGGGATGAGGATCAGTTCCTCCAAATCCGAGGCCATGGTCTTGAGCCGGAAAAGGGTAGCATGCCCTCTCCAGGTCGGGGAGGAGGTCCTGCCCCAAGTGGAGGAGTTTAAGTATCTCGGGGTCTTGTTCACGAATGAGGGAAAACTGGAGCGTGAGATCGATAGGCGGATAGGTGCACCATTCGCAGTGAAGCGGGCGCTGTACCGGTCTGTCCTGACCTATTAGAGATAGGGTGAGAAACTCAGTCATCCGGGAGAGACTCAGAGTAGAGCCGCTGCTTCTCCACATCGAGAGGAGCCAGTTGAGGTGGCTCGGGCATCTGGTTAGGATGCCTCCTGGACGCCTCCCTGGTGAGGTGTTCCGGGCATGTCCCACCGGGAGGAGACCCAGAGGAAGACCCAGGACACGCTGGAGGGACTATGTTTCTCGGCTGGCCTGGGAACGCCTTGGGATTCCCCCAGAGGAGCTGCTCCAAGTGGCTGGGGAGAGGGAAGTCTGGGCCTCCCTACTTAGGCTGCTACCCCCGCGACCCGACCCCCGATAAGCGGACGAAAATGGATGGATGGATGGATAACTATATTTGATCCTGGTGATCGATATACACAACTTATTATTATGTTTTTATCATTCTTGTTTATTATTTCTATTGTTATCATTTCCATAATATTATCAACAAATATTGACTTTTCATTAATTTATTTAAATTTTATTTCATTATTAACAAATAAAGTGACTCCACCATCCCTTTTATTATTTCTGTTCATATGATATAATTCATACCCTTCGATGTGAACATTTGTGTTTTCTTCATTGAGCCATGTCTCAAGACAGTGCTATTAAAGTAAAAGTTCTGTTTAATTGTTTTAAATAATCTGTTATTTTGGATATATTTGCATTTATACTTCTACTATTGAAGTGAATAATAGAGAGACCTCCATTTGTCATATTGATGTCATTAAACTGCTCTTCATTATAATATTCACTATCTTTTATTACAGGAAAAAAAATTGTATCAATCACATCTTCAACATTATATATTTTAGGTTCTGAGTCTTCGTATGTTGTCATATTTTAATGCATTTGTTCATTTGACTGTATATTATGTCAATTTTTGTGTGCGAGTTGTTTCAATACTTTATAATTTGTCATCTCCTGAGCTCATCTATGTTTTTCCAAATCCTTCAGTTCTTTTATTATTTTAGCCTGAGACCCTTCCTGTGCTTTGATCCAGATGTTTCCATTTCTTGTCCATGTTGATGCTATTTTTTTCTGTTTTTTTTTAACAACCTTGCTTAACGTGCAATATTTCCTTCTTTTTTTTTGTTAGATGTTCATTTTAGGGCTGGGCGATATGGACAAAAATTCATATCTTGATATTGTTGTGATATATCGCGATATACTATATATATCTCGATATAATTTTCTTTCCATAAAAGAATAACAAAAATATATTTCTGAGTCAAAGCTTTGTCCCAGTTGTCACACAGCAACATTTATTAACAAACAGCTGTAACTCTACAAAATAAATGTCTAAAAAATGAACTATTTACATACATTACTTTATTTTTTAGACATTTATTTACACCTATTAAATAATAGTCCTCTTCAGCTGAGGGCAGCTGTGGCTGAGAGGCTAGAGCAGTCTCCTCCAATGGGAGAGCTGGGGGCAAGACACTGAACCCCTCATTGCCTCTGATGTGTGTCCCATCAGTGTATGAATGTGATAAAGTACTGATTATTCTTTGTACAGTTCTAGTAGAGTGCTGTATGAATGGGTAAATGAGGACACAGATTGTGTTTTAAAGAGCTTTGAGTGTCTTGATAAGATAGAAAGGTGCTTTCACTTTAGTCAGTGTGTTTGTGAACTGCAGTAAATGTGAGCCTCTGTGGTACAATATATTTGATATACTGTATCCGGTTTTATTGTGAAAGGGTCAGGGGGTTGTTTCCGGGTTCACGAAAGACGTTCTCTAAGTTGCTCTACAAAGTGTCGCATTGAATCCTTGTGTAAAAACACGACAGCCTCCACTCAGAAACGTGAACAGAGAGGCGGAGACATTATTAAATCAGCAGTTTATCATATATCGCTAAAGACACGGTCAGTCTCAGCTGTGGAAGAAGACGGCTAAAGCGTTAGCCATCTTGTTAGCCGCTAAGGACCGTATCTTTAGCGATATGATAAACTGCTGATTTATTAATGTCTCCACCTCTCTCTGCGGTGCACGCACGACTAAATGAGCTTGGACCCGTGGTTTATTTAAGGAAGAACACTCTTCATATCTGCCGTGTTTACTTGTTGTGCTGACAGTCTCCGCGGCTCCGCTCTCCTGCAGGCAGGAAGGAGGGGGGCATAGGCGTAATTTACACGGGGGATGGGGGGGATTTAACCCCCTCAATAATTGGATCCAGTCAATATAACCCCCCCCCCCACCAAAAAAAAATGGCATCATTCATTTCAAGCTCCCGGATTAACTGGAGGTGCGCGCGCGGCGCGGAGGAGGAGCGCATTTCAGCAGGTGAGAGACTGCTCTCTCTCTCTGCCTTCAAAGCTGCCGTTCGGTTCTCCCCTCCTCCTCCCCCCTCCAGCAGCAGCCGGGGACACGTTTTTTTGCCTCTGTCACTAGCCTCGCGAGAACTGCCCCCTGCAGTAGCCTCGGTGGCAGTTCTCGCGATGTTACTGCTGGCAGCGGGGAACACAAACCCGGAAAAACACAGAGATGGAAGAATGTAACGAGAGAGAAGGCGTCCTGCCAAAAAAGTTAAGACTTCGTGTAAATATCTTGAAAAATGGGACAGCGAATTTACTTTCCTAAAGAAGAGTAGGGTGGGACACAATTACGCGTTTTTTAAGATTTGTAACTGCGACTTTAGTGTCTCTCATGGGGGAAGGAACGATGTCCGTCAGCATGAAAAATCTGTCAAGCACAAAGGTAGGCCTATCAGATTGTGATCACATAACTGGTTTGAAAGAGGCTGATAGGTAGTTATTTTAGATTTCTTGTAAACCTGTCTTAAAATGTAAGGGGTCCTGGACTTTGGTTGGGCTAGTGCAGGGGTCTGCAACCTGCGGCTCTGGAGCCACATGCGGCTCTTTGGTCCCTCAGCAGTGGCTCTTCCAAGCTTTGATCAAAACTAACTTTAAACTGAATTTTATTTGTTCTTATAACAACAAAAAGGGCTAGTTTTAGCAGTTTTTCCTGTCATTTCCTTTGCAAATGTGTGAATACTATAACTAATAGAAGGAGTAAAACACAAGTTAACTTTATTTATTCGAAGTAGGATATTTAATTTTTCCACAATTAAAATAATTTACCTAGACCTGCATAGTTCATTATTTTATTTTTTAATTGGGAAAGATCACATTATTTTTCCTTCTTTATGATAATCTGGTCTTTTTTAGTCTTAAAATGTAAAAATATCAACAAATGGTTAGATATTTTCAGCTTTACAATGGCCAGAAAACTACAGGTCAGAAAATTGTCCTCTAACAAACTTAAAGTGGTCTGTGGGCCACCAGTTGAGAATCCCAGTTGTAGCAGGTATTGTGGCTCCGGAAACGTTTAATTTAGTGAACAAAGGGGCAGAAATGGCTCTTTTGATCATAAAGGTTGCAGATCCCTGGGCTAGTGGGATGGCTCGGCGTACCCGGCAGAAAATTTCCCTTATTTTTAAATCCAAAACTTGACGCAGGGTTTTACTCTGCTCTTGTCATATTATGGCTGTATTTGAATCATTTGTTGTAATTTTTCCTAGTTAAACTGTAGTGAACCAGGTAAATACACACTCTTTGAAAATTGTGAAATTGAGGTATGTTATATAATAAATCTTAAAAATGTAAAATATGTGTTATGGCTGAAAAAAATGCAGAAAAATAGTGAGTTTTTTTCTTACTTGTTGAACCTATGTGGAACAAAAAAGGAGCAGAATAAATACAGAGAAAACAGGAAAGTTAAGTAAATCACAGTAAAAGCATTACAATATATTTTAACCCTAAAATATCCTGAATCATAAAAAAAAGTTATTTATTCGATAAATAAATAGGTAGAGAGCATAACCCCCCCAATGTTAGACCTAAAGTTACGCCCTTCCTCACACGGTGGTGTTTAAAAGCACTGTCTGCAGGAACTTTGTGATGGCTCTTCCTGTGCCTCAGCTACATAACGTCTTGTCCTTCACTATACTGTCCGAGTCAAACGTTAGAACAGCGACAGCACGGTTGTTTTTATCTGAGGGGAGGTGGCTGCTGCTCGGTTCGGAAGGGACCCGACCAGCTAACTGGGATGAGGGGATCTGAACGGCCCCTCAACTGCAGCTGCAATCTGAGGTCCCTCAGAACTTCCTGTCGCAGCGTGACCTCTGACCTCTCTGCAGTGAAAGGGAGTCTTCTTTCAACAACCCCCTCCTCGACTCCCCAGCAGCTGGAGGCCCAGCAGAACCATTTTGGTGTTTCTGAGCCCAGTTTGGAAACTGGTTCCATTTCAGACCATGAGACAGTCCCCAGAGAGCCATGACTCAGCAGGGGCTATGTGTTTCTCAGCTGTGTGGGTGTGAGAGACATCTTTTGGTCTTATTTTAGTTCCTTTTTGTAACAAACATGAAATACTCTGATTCAAATTGTCCCAGAGGAAGAATCCTTGTTGGTCAGCTGCTATTTTTGTCTTATTCAAAGACCTCGCCACTGGTTCTGGTTCTTTATGGTGGTCCAGTCCCGGTCTCACAGCTGCACAAAGTGTACTGGCATCAGAACATCTGGAAGCTGGATTCTAGATTCTTGAGTTAGACCAGAATGGGACACCACACTTCTCCTCAGGTCTCCCAAAACCTCCAACAACTGGTTTCCTGAAGTATCTCCCAAAACCTCGAACAAATGATCTCTTGAGGTCCTTCAAAACCTCCAGCAACTGGTCTCCTGAGATATCTCCCAAAACCTCGAACAAATGATCTCTTGAGGTCCTTCAAAACCTCTAACAACTGATCTCTTGAGGTCCTTCAAAACCTCCAGCAACTGGTCTCCTCAGGTCTTCCAAAACCTCCAGCAACTGGTCTTTTGAGGTCCTTCAAAACCTCCAACAACTGGTCTCCTGAGATATCTCTTAAAACCTCCAACAACTGATCTCTTGAGGTCCTTCAAAACCTCCAGCAACTGATCTCTTGAGGTCCTTCAAAACCTCCAGCAACTGGTCTTTTGAGGTCCTTCAAAACCTCCAACAACTGGTCTCCTGAGGTCTCTCCCAAAACCTCCAACAACTAGTCTCCTCTGGTCCTACAAACTCTCTAAGAACTGGTCTCTTGAGGTCCTTCAAAACCTCCAGAAACTGATCTCTTGAGGTCCTTCAAAACCTCCAGCAACTGATCTCCTCAGGTCTTCCAAAATCTCCAGCAACTGGTTTTTGAGGTCCTTCAAAACCTCCAGCAACTGGTCTCCAGAGCTATCTCTTAAAACCTCCAACAACTGATCTCTTGAGGTCCTTCAAAACCTCCAACAACTGATCTCTTGAGGTCCTTCAAAGCCTCCAGCAACTGGTTTCCTCTGGTCCTACAAAGCCTCCAGCAATTGGTCGCTTGAGGTCCTTCAAAACCTCCAACAACTGGTCTCCTGAGATATCTCTTAAAACCTCCAGCAACTGATCTCTTGAGGTCCTTCAAAACCTCCAACAACTGGTCTCCTGAGATATCTCTTAAAACCTCCAACAACTGATCTCTTGAGGTCCTTCAAAACCTCCAGCAACTGATCTCTTGAGGTCCTTCAAAACCTCCAGCAATTGGTCGCTTGAGGTCCTTCAAAACCTCCAACTGGTCTCCTGAGATATCTCTTAAAACCTCCAGCAACTGATCTCTTGAGGTCCTTCAAAACCTCCAACAACTGGTCTCCTGAGATATCTCTTAAAACCTCCAACAACTGATCTCTTGAGGTCCTTCAAAACCTCCAGCAACTGGTCTCCTCAGGTCTTTCAAAACCTCCAACAACTGGTCTCCTGAGATATCTCTTAAAACCTCCAACAACTGATCTCTTGAGGTCCTTCAAAACCTCCAGCAACTGGTCTCCTCAGGTCTTCCAAAACCTCCAGCATCTGGTCTTTTGAGGTCCTTCAAAACCTCTAGCAACTGGTCTCCTGAGATATCTCTTAAAACCTCCAACAACTGGTCTCCTGAGGTCTCTCCCAAAACCTCCAACAACTAGTCTCCTCTGGTCCTACAAACTCTCTAAGAACTGGTCTCTTGAGGTCCTTCAAAACCTCCAGCAACTGATCTCTTGAGGTCCTTCAAAACCTCCAGCATCTGGTCTTTTGAGGTCCTTCAAAACCTCTAGCAACTGGTCTCCTGAGATATCTCTTAAAACCCTCTGGGGTCTAGGTCTAAATGTCCGTTTTGGTATAAATTTAAATTTACCCTTATATTTCCAACATAAAAACTATTTATCTGGCCTTGTTTGGTATTGTTGTTTTTAGGACAACCTCATCTTCATGATTTTACAGGCTTTGTTTCATTTTGACAAAAGCATGAGCACATTGGAGCAAAAAATAACATAAAAAATGAAATCCGTGTTAGTAAAATATTGATATGTTTACTATGAAACTCACAAAAATATTTAACAAACCATTTTGACAGCCTAAAATGAAAATGTCATTGGTATATTTTAAGAACTTGTATCCACCTTATTCTTGGGGGTGTCACTGTAGAAGCGATAATGTGTCTTACTTCCGTTTGACCCCGGAAGTAGAATTTCTGCATTGGCTCCTCGTTGTTTACTTGCTAATCTGTGCGCGTCGTTGAAGTTCTGTTAAAGTTCTGTTTTCTGTTATTTCGAGCTAATATTGTCACGAAGATGTCCTTGTGGAGCTCGGGTACCTGTTGCGCTGTTCGTGGCTGTACGAATAATCAGACGAAGCTGAATTTGTGGCTGCAACTAGTGTGTGTTGAACATGCTCCGAAAACAAAAACCTGCATCCTTCTTTGTGGCTGGGCTACGAGAAACCACCTGAAAAAAGACTCTGTATCCTCCAGAGGATCGAGAACACCAGGTATGATTTAAGAGACAGCTTTTAGTGTTATGATTTTATGTAGTCAGTGATTAAATGATACTAATATTTTCGTTCATAACTGGCAAATAAACACACGCACCTATATGTATGCTGTGTGTGCGTTTATTTATACATATCTATCTATATATATATATATAATATAGGTGTGTGTTTATATATAT
>JBBPBX010022644.1:20745-41228 GCA_038048925.1 Garcialebias charrua
TATATATATATATATAATATAGGTGTGTGTGTGTGTGTGTGCGTTTATTTACATATATATAATCTAGGTGTGTGTGTGTGTTCATAAATGAACCCTAATGTTTGTATAATGTACTTTTACTTTCAGATGGGCTTGATGAGAGTGTGGAGCTGCTCAACACCACCAGTCACATGCAGCATGACTGTTGGAATGTGGATTGACATAATGTCAGAACAAACCAACAACCTTATTCTATGGTTGCCCCGTGAAACAATTAAAGCAACATGTTTTGCAGAAAGCTAAAAACTTGGACTCCAGAAGTGAATCATACATGCAAATAACACTGTGAAATATTTATTGGCTGTTTCTCCCTCTGGAATAATCATGTTTATTTCAGATGCTTATGGTGGTAAATGCAGTGACAGGTATATAACACAGAACTCTGGGTTTCTGGACTATCTGCGTGCTGGAGATCAGGTGATGGGTGATCGTGGTTTCACAGTGAGGGACCTGCTGCAAGAGCTATGGTGTCAATGTAATCATTCCAGCATTCACACGCAAAGGATGCCAGCTTATTTCAAGTGAGAAGACATTAAATGTAAACATTTTTCTCAAACATGTACAGTACTGGTGTACTTGCTGTAAACGTAACACAACTCTTAACATGTTTTTTAAAGGATGCAATGTTAACTATATTACATTAGAAAAGTATTTGCTAAAATGATTAATTTGTTATGTACAATAGTTGACTGTTAACCTTCTTACAAGGTTAGTTTTTTGTGTGCACTATATCAGTTAATTTTGGATTAAACTACTGTTTCTATCTAAATGTCACTTTTGTCATTATCAAGTTTTTAAAGATCGTTTCCTGTCTATTTCATTATTTGTTTTCATTTACTGTATTTTATTAAAAGTTCTCAAGGTGCTTCATTTGTGAATCAGTAAAGTCTTTGTCAAAAGAAATGTCAAGCTCCAGGTGCTCAGTTGGTGTCCAGATAAACATCTTGCAGCTCAAAAGTCCAAAGCAACATCATTGTTAGCTGGACCTGGAGATGTGGATTTTTAATGCTTAGACTGGACTCTATGTTTGCCTTAAGGTAAATAAGAAGTGTCCCACCTCTCTTAACATAACAGGACCAACCTTGTTAATGTGAAGATACTAATAAGCTTCAGAGCTTTTCAGATTGCTCATCGCTTCGCCATCTGAAGCAACTGTCAACAAAGTAGCTAAGTATGCTAGTAGCTAAACATGCTAGTGTACGTTATTTTCGGCCACTTCTTCAAGTCGTCCTCCCACCCCTCAACAGCTGTAGGTAGCGGTAAAACAATATCTCCACATTTGAGTTGTGATCGTTTGTGTTCCCACATATTTTATGACCTAAAACCTCTGACGAAAACCGGTTAGCGCGTTGCTAGCGTGTCAAAAAAGTGCCGGTTCTGACTTTCGGCGGAAGTCGTTCACATAATTCGCGCAAAGCATCATGGGGGCTAGGAATAAGGTGGATACAAACTTAGTAAAAAACAAATTAGTATACATTTTTTCACATCATAAAGTGGGCAATTTCCATGCGTGTTTTTACCAGTATTTACACTGACTATTGTGTCAAAACAGTATCTTCATCACAAATTCTCTGTGTTTTTTTCCCTTTCATTCTGAAAAACAGACCAAAAACGACTACAAAACTCTGCAGACACACTAAATAATCATAAAAACCAAATAAAAACCAAATAAAACAGCCAGTCTTACCTAAAATCATGTCTGAAATCCTCCCCCCCCCACACCTTCTTCACCAAAACTACTGCTGCTGTGTTTCTGTGAGCAGAACACAACATGGAGGAACATGGAGGAAAAAACGGTTCTGATTGGTTGCTTCACAATGTGGTGTGTTCAGGGAAACTCCTAAATTTGATTTTCGTTTTGAATTCATTGACTTTTTGTAATAAAAAATCAACTGATTGCTCGCACAGGGGCGCAATACTCTAACAGAAATTATCTGTCACATTTCTGGTTGTATTTTGAAGTAAATACACAACAAAATCAATATAAAAACACTACTTTATAAAGATTGGAGGCTCTGCTGTCCAACAGACTTGAATGCAACACTTCACATGCAGCTGTGCTTTGTTTAAAGAGGCTATAGACATGACGTCCAGCCCGCATCTTTGAGGGCTTAGACCTCAAAGCGTTAAAACCTCCAACAACTGATCTCTTGAGGTCCTTCAAAACCTCCAGCAACTGGTCTCCTGAGATATCTCTTAAAACCTCCAATAACTAGTCTCCTCTGGTCCTACAAACTCTCTAAGAACTGATCTCCTGACGTCCTTCAAAACCTCCAGCAACTGATCTCCTCTGATCCTCCAAACCCTCCAAGAACTTGCCTCCTCGGGTCCTGGACTTTCACAGACTGAGGGTAGAAGCAGGGGGGGTTCTTCTCAGAGGAATTTGGAGTTGGATCATTTTTAAACGGACGTGTTGCTGCACCAAGTGGACCTGATGATTTAAAATAGTTTGAACATTTGTTAATGTGTGCCCTTGTGAATAAAATGTTTATTTTGTTTAAATCTTTGTGTTGTTGTTTACTTTAGTCACATTATTTGTGTTGAGACATGGAGCCAGTCTTCCTAAACTCTCTAATTGTGTTGGACTTTGTAGACCACATGCTGTCCCCTCATCCAGACGTCTACCCCGTCCTCCCTGTCCCCGACATGGTGGTCCTGCTTATGTCTCAGCTGCAGCCGGTCCTGGAGGGCTTCAACCACTCTCTGGAGCACCTGAGCCGGCAGGTGAAGGTTCTGGTCCAGGACGTGGCCGATCTGAAGGAGAGCCACCTGAGGGAGGGCTCAGAGGGGGACCAACTGGACCAAGTGTTTCAGCAAATTGGGACAGTCCAGAGACAAATGGAGGATCAACGCAGGAACATGGAGAACACGCTGCACTCTCAGCAAGCACTGCTGCACCAGAACCTAAGCAGCTTCAAGTTGGATGTCAACCTGAAGCTGAAGCATCATCAGAAGCTGCTGCAGGTCAGAGATCTGCTGCAGATACTGTCATCTTCTCAGGAGCTTCTACTAACCACACATCTCTGATCTCAGGTCGGTCTACAGGCAATGAATGCAACAATAACTGAGCTGAAACTGGACCAGGACCAGAACCCTGACCAGAAACCAGAGGACCAGCTGCCCTCAACCCCCCTGCTTCACCCCGACGCTCCATCAGAGACTGTAGCGCTCTGGGAAGCCGTCACACGCCTGGACAACATGGTGGTCAACAACACCATGAAGGTGGGACCAACCGCAACTCACCTGAGAATTGAAAATCACAGCAGCTGAACTTCAGTGCAGGAGCTTCAACTCCAAGTAGATGAAGATCTTCTTCTCCTGTGAGGAGCTGAAGATGTTCTTCTCCTGCAGGAGCTAAAGATATTCTTCTCCTGTGAGGAGCTGAAGATGTTCTTCTCCTGTGAGGAGCTGAAGATGTTCTTCTCCTGTGAGGAGCTGAAGATCTTCTTCTCCTGTGAGGAGCTGAAGATCTTCTTCTCCTGTGAGGAGCTGAAGATCTTCTTCTCCTGTGAGGAGCTGAAGATGTTCTTCTCCTGTGAGGAGCTGAAGATGTTCTTCTCCTGTGAGGAGCTGAATATGTTCTTCTCCTGTGAGGAGCTGAAGATGTTCTTCTCCTGTGAGGAGCTGAAGATCTTCTTCTCCTGTGAGGAGCTGAATATGTTCTTCTCCTGTGAGGAGCTGAAGATCTTCTTCTCTTGTGAGGAGCTGAAGATCTTCTTCTCCTGTGAGGAGCTGAAGATCTTCTTCTCCTGTGAGGAGCTGAAGATCTTCTTCTCCTGTGAGGAGCTGAAGATCTTCTTCTCCTGTGAGGAGCTGAAGATGTTCTTCTCCTGTGAGGAGCTGAAGATGTTCTTCTCCTGTGAGGAGCTGAAGATCTTCTTCTCTTGTGAGGAACTGAAGATGTTCTTCTCCTGTGAGGAGCTGAATATGTTCTTCTCCTGTGAGGAGCTGAAGATCTTCTTCTCTTGTGAGGAGCTGAAGATGTTCTTCTCCTGTGAGGAGCTGAAGATGTTCTTCTCCTGTGAGGAGCTGAATATGTTCTTCTCCTGTGAGGAGCTGAAGATCTTCTTCTCTTGTGAGGAGCTGAAGATGTTCTTCTCCTGTGAGGAGCTGAAGATGTTCTTCTCCTGTGAGGAGCTGAAGATGTTCTTCTCCTGTGAGGAGCTAAAGATGTTCTTCTCCTGTGAGGAGCTGAAGATGTTCTTCTCCTGTGAGGAGCTGAAGTTCTTCTTCTCTTTGGAGCTGAAGATGTTCTTCTCCTGTGAGGAGCTGAAGATCTTCTCCTGTGAGGAGCTGAAGATCTTCTTCTCCTGTGAGGAACTGAAGAAGTTCTTCTTCTCTTTGGAGCTGAAATGTGTGGAGAACTAAATCCTGGTTTCTGTGCAGGTGTGTGGCCTGACGGAGGACGTGGAGACGGCATCTGGCGCCGTTGAGCAGCTGACGCAGCGGCTGAAGCTTCTGGATAAGCAGATCAATGAGACGGCTCGGTCCAGTCAGGTTCTGTTCATGATGACGGGTCTGGAGGTGGAGCAGTCCAGGGTGTCGGTGCAGCGGCAGGTGGAGGAGCTGGCGTGGAACGTGACGCAGCACGGGCAGCGACTGCAGGAGATGGACGTGGACGTGGACTACCTGTACACGGTCGTCTACCAGCAGAACCTGTCCTCGGACTGCAGGGCTCTGAAGGCTGCGGTCGCTCACCTCGAGAGGGGCGTGGCCAACCTGACTGAGCTAGCCAATGAGAACAGACTGGCTCTGGAAGGGACCGGCGAGGGGGGAGTGGCCGAGGGGGGTGAAACCAGTGACTGGGAGCCAGCAGTTGAGGCCCTGCAGCACAAAGTCCAGCAGGTGGGACCCCAAAGACCTGCTTCAGCTGCTGCTGGTCATCCACTCTTAGATGGTTTTAGAATGTCCTAAACATCTTCAGGTGTCAGCATCTGTGTAGGAATATGTCAAAAGAATTAAAGAAAACATATAAAACATGAAAGTAAGCCTCCAAGAGAAGACAGATTTAATTGAATGAGCCCAAGTCCAGTGGCGGCCCGTTAAATGTCCACCAGGGGGGGCTATTTCTCCTAAATGAAAAAAAAAATTCCCAAGTTCAAACCGTTTTTTTTTTTTTAAATCAAATGCAGGTTAATACAAGGTCAACAGAACAATTAAATGCTCAGGATGAGAAGAGCCAATTTGACTCACTAAAACAACAAAGAACAAACAAATATATATATATATATGAATAAATAAATTATATATAAATTATAGAAAGGAAAATAAGTGAGATTAAAACATTTCTGCATTTCTACTTGCAAGAGGCTTTGTTTTCATTCTCCAGATCAATACAGTGTTAAGAAATAGTAAAACACCACAAGTGACATTTAGTATATAAAATTATTAATGTTTGATCATTTTTATAAGCAAATTAAAATAAATGTAGCCATCAGAGTCCAATACTGTACAATAACCTGCGCTGGCAACCTAACTCCACAAACAAACAAAGAAAAAAACAAATCACCAGTTGCCACTTTTAGAATAAACAGTCAGCTGAAGGCTTTTTTCACAAACAGCCATCTAAAATTTGAGAGGCATATCAGTCAGAAATGCAAATAGACATTAGATAAAGGGCTTTCAATGATTTAAAACTTACCTGAGCAAGCCTGCTTGAGTCACTGACCGCACGGATATTTTCCAGACAAAAACAATAATAAAAATTGAAATAAATAAATAAACGGCCGGAAATGCGTGATCGGTAGGTAGAGCTCACGTTGGACTGTCCAGGGCGGTGAAAACTGCGCCCAGCATCTTCCCATTGTTTTTGTAACGCCGTAGAATAACTGCGCATGCGCCATTTATAACAAGAGTCTATGGATAAGATCAGAACGCCCCAAAAACAGGAAGTACGTCACCAATCAGAAAACGTTTTTTGAAACAAACAATATAACTCATCATTACTCATAAAATATTTATCCTACACAACTGAAAACATATATGCATATATTTCAAAATATTTTTAATTTATTATATCATTTTTATTATTATTTTTTTTTTTTAAGTCTTCAATGTAAAATGGTTCAGAAGTTCCAGTGGGGCGGCGCCCTAGCGCCCCCTATTGGCCGGCTGCCCCTGCCCAAATCCGTCTGTTTGAACTCTTTTATAAAGACTGGATTGACCTTTAAATGGTTCATCTGTGTCTGAGTCACTTCAGGATTATTAGTAAATAATTTTAAACAAATCATGAACGTGAAAGTTGACATAAAAAGATCAAACTTTATTCTCTGAATGACATGAAATAACTCGGGTTTATTTATTTTTACTTTGTTTTTATTTAAACAACTATTTAAACTGTTCAGCCTAGTTTACAGCAATAGGCTGCATTAAAAAACATCTGCGTTTAAGCGTGACAAAAAAACACAAATCAAGACAGAAATTTAAACTTTTTATTTTGATCAACTTGCCAAACATAAAGTGTTGAAGTCAAACATCAGAAGGCTGTTTAGTTCTCTTATCACTTTTATCGTTTTGTTTGTAAAGTGGGACAAATGGGCCGGCGGAGCAGCTGCAGCGTGTTCATCGGTTCAAACTTAAAAATGTTTTAAACCTTCGTAGTTTTACTAACGCTGCAGCTCTGCCCCCCTGCAGGTCGAGGAGACTCTGGTCTCGGAGCAGAAAAGAACCAGGACTCTGGATCTTGGCGTGACCCAGCTGAGCGGCTCCATCTCAGCTCTGCAGGAGCTGGAAACAAAGCAGGAGGCGCAGTTGAAGCACC
Organism: Garcialebias charrua; assembly: GCA_038048925.1. Classification (NCBI taxonomy): domain Eukaryota; kingdom Metazoa; phylum Chordata; class Actinopteri; order Cyprinodontiformes; family Rivulidae; genus Garcialebias; species Garcialebias charrua. Next base: position 27,545 of record JBBPBX010022644.1, read on the forward strand.
TCTCCGCCTCCTTCCGCTCGCTGCTGGAGGACGCCATCCGGCACAGTGAGGTGCTGCAGCTCCTACTGGGGGAGGAGGTGCTGGAGTTCCTGGAGTGGACGCCCCAGGACCAGGAGGCCCACTCCCTCCCGGTTCTGAAGGAGCAACTCAGGGACCTGCAGGAGCAGCTGAGGCTTCCCCACGAGACAGGTTGGTTTACCTGATCAGGGTTTCTTCATCCACCGGCAGAAACACGGACCTTCTTCACGTTTGTTGTTTGAAGTGATCGTTTCACTGCATGTGGTGCTCTGACATCTCTATTCATACTTAGATTATTTATTCAGGATCCAAGCTGGTGTGGTTGTATATGGTATGCCGCTAGGGTCCCTTTGTGTCAAATGGAGAAATGAATGTTTAGTTTCGCAGACTTCACTCGTCCAATCTAACAAATTACATCAAACAAGAGTAAAAGCAGAATAAGCTCACAAGTTCACTTTCCTCACAAATGTGGCAGCACCGCTTCAGGAGGAAATGAACAGGCTCGGTTTGGATAAGATTTATCGTCAAGAACTATTGTTAGAAAAGAAATCACAGAAACACAAATGTTCTTGATTTTTGAGCCAAGTTTATTTATTCCCTTGGCCACAGAAAATTGTTTTTTTTCTAATGAAACCGTTCAGAGAGTAAAGGCTAATCTTGAGGTTTACACACAACTATCCACAAGGTCAAAGTTCCACGTGCAGCTTCTTTAAAAAGTCTGATTATTGAATATTTAACATGTTGAGTCAACATCAGTCATGAGTCAATCCATTCTTATACTGTACGTCAGAACTGGTGCTTTTCTCCAGCAGTCATTGGGCGAAAGATGGGGTACACCCTAGACAGGTGTCTGTCCACATCATCTATAAACCTTCTTCTTCTTCTTCTTTCAGCTTTTCCCTCTTCAAGGGTCTCCACAGCTAGTCATCCTCTTCCATCTCACTCTTCATCATCTGTCCTCACTCCAACTACCTCCATGTCTCTCTAACTTCATCCATATATCTCCTCTTTGTCTTTTTCCTGGCAGCTGCATTTCTAACATCCTTCTACCAATATACCCACTGTTCCTCCTCTGGACATGTCCAAACCACTGTCCCTCCTCTGGACATGTCCAAACCACTGTCCCTCCTCTGGACATGTCCAAACCATCTCAGTCTGGCCTCTCTAACTTTATCTCCCACTTGTTCAACATGTGCTGTACCTCTGATGATCTCATTCATAATCTTATCCATCCTTGTCACTCCTAAGGAGAACTCAACATCTTCATTTCTGGCACTTCCAGCTTTTTCTCCTGTCTTTTTGTCCATGTCTCTGTCTTCAGACCATACAACATAACTGGTCTCACCACTGTAAACTTTTCCTTTGACCTTTGTTGACACCCTTTTGTCTCAAATCACTCCGGTTTCCTCCCACAGACCAAAAACTAACTTCACCTAACAGTAGCACAATTTCCATCGGCACTGTTTGTCAACAGCACTGGTGGCAGTCATTGTTAACCGTGGCCTCGACCGATCCGGTATGGTTTTGTTTTGATGAACTCGCATTATAGTTTTGGCAAAGTGTTTTACGTCAGATGTCCTTCCTGACACAACCCTCACCATTTACCCAGACTTGGGACGCACAAGAGATACAATGGCTTGCACTCTCTTGTGGCTGGTTTCACCCCCTTTGAACGTTATCAGCCATTAAATGGCCATTATTAGTTGTTATCATCCCCATATGTAACGGTCAGACTGCCCCTCCTGTACCTCCTTGTAGGTTTAAAAGTACAGTACGTTGGTAGCAATGATAATAGGCTCCAATTTTAGCTACGTGTTTAGGTTTACAGTAAAGGGTCTGGCGTTAGGTTTAGGGTCTTGGTTAGGTTTAGGCACAAGGGTAACGTGGTTAAGTTTATGGCTGGTCCTCTGGGTCAGGTGTAAGGTTAGGTTTAGGAAAAGGGTTACATAGGCTGAAAAAAAAAGACACTTCCTGGTTTACCTCGGTGAGACGCTGCCTATTATCAGCGAAAAAAACGATAATAACGTACATTTAAACCTACTAGGAGGTACGTGGGACAGTTTCACTGCTACATATGGGGATGATAACAACTAATAACAGCTATTTAATGGACTGATAACACCTGAAGCCGCTGCTGATTTCCATATAATCTATAAATATGACATCTTATTTTATCTTATCAATCTTATCTGACCATTTTAATCTTATCTTGCCATTGTTATCTTTTCAAATTTATCTTATCTTACCAGTGTTATCGTATCATAACAATCTTATCTGATCTTATCTATCTTATCTTTATCACATTGGCTACTGGTTTAAGTTCTTGTTAAAAGGGGCTGTCAAATCCAATTTAACAATCAGTTATTTTTAGATTACATGATGCAGTCAGGACAGCACATGGCGTAACTGGTAGAGCTGATGCCTCTCAGCGAGAAGGTTGCTAGTTCAAATTCTGCTCTGGGGACCTTTCTGGGTGGAGTTTGCATGTTCTCTCTGTGCATGCGTGTTTTCTCCAGGTACTCCAGTTTCCTCCCACAGACCAAAAACATGCATGTTAGACTGACTGGTAACTCTAAATTGTCCCTTGATGTGAGTGAGAGAGTGAATGTTTGTTTGTCTTGTTTGTCCATGTGTCCCTGTTATGGACTGAGACCTGTCCAAGGTGTACCCTACCCCTCACACAGTGATTGCTGGACATGGGCACTGGCGACCCCCGTGACTCAAAATAGAAGAAGCGGGTAAAAGATAATGGATGGATGGATAAGAATTTAACGTTAAACTGACAAACAACAAAAATTAAATTAGCACTGAAAATTTGGGATAAAATGTATTGAGTTTTAGCATCAAGAAGTTTGAATTTATTTCACCTAATTTAAACTATTTTATAAACTTCAGGATTTAACTCTGTTATCTGATGGAAGGATCTGTGAACACGTTGGATGAAACTTTTGAAGAGTGTAGACTATTATGTTAAATAGTTTCCTTTGGAATTTTGGTCAAAAGGAATATCAATAATTCTGCCAGATTGTTAGACAATTCAAGAAGCGTCAAAGGTGCTGAACGGCTCCACACAGGACCCAACAAATCAACTGATGGTCCGCGGTCAACGTTTTGTCCAAGGTCACTAGAGGTTACAGTGATGGCTTTTGAGGAAGGTCTGAAGCCGTCATCTGATGGAGTTAGAAGTTGTTGTTTTTTAACAAGACTTATGTCTTAAAGTTAATGTTCTACAAAAACAATGCTGGGTGAAATGACCTAGGTTACAATAATCAATGACGAGTGAAGTCAAGAGGAGACCATCATGAGACAAACAAAACACAATGAAAAAACAACAAGTCTCTCTGGCTGTTGTTAAAACACGAGGCGTCTCAGATTCTGGCTCAGCAGCCTTCATGTCCATAAATGGAGTTTATCTCATCCTGGTCAAAGGTTCTGGATCACTGCCCTGTCCTCCTGTAACCACAAAGTTAGACTAACTTCCGATGTACACATAAAATGAACAACAGTAATTTTCTATTTAAAACAATTTCACAAATAAAGGAACAAATTCTATGTCCTGACACCATCCATCCATCCATCCATCCATTTTCTTCCGCTTATCCGGGGTCGGGTCGCGGGGGTAGCAGCCTAAGTAGGGAGGCCCAGACTTCCCTCTCCCCAGCCACTTGGAGCAGCTCCTCTGGGGGAATCCCAAGGCGTTCCCAGGCCAGCCGAGAAACATAGTCCCTCCAGCGTGTCCTGGGTCTTCCTCTGGGTCTCCTCCCGGTGGGACATGCCCGGAACACCTCACCAGGGAGGCGTCCAGGAGGCATCCTAACCAGATGCCCGAGCCACCTCAACTGGCTCCTCTCGATGTGGAGAAGCAGCGGCTCTACTCCGAGTCCCTCCCGGATGACTGAGCTTCTCACCCTATCTCTAAGGGAGAGTCCAGACACCCTGCGGAGAAAACTCATTTCAGCCGCTTGTATCCGAGATCTTGTTCTTTCGGTCATAACCCAAAGCTCATGACCATAGATGAGGGTGGGAACGTAGATCGATCGGTAAATTGAGAGCTTTGCCTTTTGACTCAGCTCTCTCTTCACCACGACAGACCGGTACAGCGCCCGCTTCACTGCGGACGCTGCACCTATCCGCCTATCGATCTCACGCTCCAGTTTTCCCTCATTCGTGAACAAGATCCCGAGATACTTAAACTCCTCCACTTGGGGCAGGACCTCCTCCCCGACCTGGAGAAGGCATGCTACCCTTTTCCGGCTCAAGACCATGGCCTCGGATTTGGAGGAACTGATCCTCATCCCGGCCGCATCACATTCAGCTGCAAACCGCTCCAGCGAAAGCTGTAGATCACGAACTGATGAAGCCAATAGGACCACATCATCTGCAAAAAACAGAGAAGAGATTCTAAGGCCACCAAAACGGATCCTCTCAACACCTTGGCTGCGCCTAGAAATTCTGTCCATAAAAGTTATGAACAGAATCGGTGACAAAGGGCAACCTTGGCGGAGTCCAACTCTCACAGGAAACGAGCCCGACTTACTGCCAGCGATGCGGACCAAGCTCTGACACCGGTCGTACAGGGACCTAACAGCCCATATCAAAGGGCCTGGTACCCCATACTCCCGGAGTACCCCCCACAGAACCCCCCGAGGGACGCGGTCGAATGCCTTTTCCAAGTCCACAAAGCACATGTAAACTGGTTGGGCAAACTCCCACGCACCCTCCAGGACCCTGCTGAGGGTGTAGAGCTGGTCTAGTGTTCCACGACCAGGACGAAAACCACACTGCTCCTCCTGAATCCGAGGTTCGACTATCCGACGGACCCTCCTCTCCAGAACCCCTGAATAGACCTTACCAGGGAGGCTTAAGAGTGTGATCCCCTATAGTTGGAACACACCCTACGGTCCCCCTTTTTGAATAGGGGAACCACCACCCCAGTCTGCCAATCCAAGGGAACTGCCCCCGATGTCCACGCGATATTGCAGAGTCGCGTAAGCCAACACAACCCCACAACATCCAGAGCCCTAAGGAACTCAGGACGAATCTCATCCACCCCCGGAGCCTTGCCACCGCGGAGCTTTTTAACCACCTCGGCGACCTCAGCACCAGAGATTGGAGAGCCCGACCCAAAGTCCCCAGGCTCCGCTTCCTCAGTGGAAGACGTGCCAGTAGGATTGAGGAGGTCTTCGAAGTATTCCGCCCACCGACTCACAACATCCCGAGTTGAGGTCAACAGCACGCCATCCCCACCATAAATGGTGTTGGTCGCGTACCGCTTTCCCCCCCTGAGACGCCGGATGGTGGACCAGAATCGCCTCGAAGCCGTACGGAAGTCATTCTCCATGGCCTCTCCGAACTCCTCCCACGCCCGAGTTTTTGCCTCAGCAACCACCCGAGCCGCATGCCGCTTGGACTGCCGGTACCTATCTGCTGCTTCCGGGGTCCCACAGGCCAAAAAGGCCCAATAGGACTCCTTCTTCAGCTTGACAGCATCCCTCACCGCTGGCGTCCACCACCGGGTTCGAGGATTGCCACCACGACAGGCACCAACAACCTTGCGGCCACAACTCCGATAAGCTGCCTCGACAATAGAGGCGCGGAACATGGCCCACTCGGGCTCAATGTCCCCCGCCTCCCTCGGAACGTGTTCAAAGCTCTCCCGGAGGTGGGAGTTAAAGCTCCGTCTTACGGGAGACTCTGCCAGACGTTCCCAGCAGACCCTCACAATACGTTTGGGTCTGCCAGGTCTGACCGGCATCCTCCCCCACCATCGGAGCCAACTCACCACCAGGTAGTGGTCAGTTGACAGCTCCGCCCCTCTCTTCACCCGAGTGTCCAGGACATGCGGCCGCAGATCAGATGAGACGACAACAAAGTCGATCATCGAACTGCGACCTAGGGTGTCCTGGTGCCAAGAGCACATATGGACACCCTTATGCCTGAACATGGTGTTCGTTATGGACAATCCATGACGAGCACAGAAGTCCAACAACAGAACACCGCTCGGGTTCAGATCAGGGGGGCCGTTCCTCCCAACCACACCCCTCCAGGTCTCACTGTCATTGCCCACGTGAGCGTTGAAGTCCCCCAGCAGAACAAGGGAGTCCCCAGGAGGCGCACCCTCCAATACCCCCTCCAAGGACTCCAAAAAGGGTGGGTAATCTGCGCTGCCGTTTGGCGCATAGGCACAAACAACAGTCAGAGCCCGTCCCCCCACACGTAGGCGAAGGGAGGCTACCCTCTCGTTCACCGGGGTGAACCCCAACGTACAGGCACCAAGATGGGGGGCAACAAGTATGCCCACTCCTGCTCGGCGCCTCTCACCAGGGGCAACTCCAGAGTGGAAGAGTGTCCAACCCCTCTCAAGGAAACTGGTTCCAGAGCCAGAGCCATGCGTTGAGGTGAGTCCGACTATTTCTAGCCGGAACCTCTCAACCTCACACACTAGCTCAGGCTCCTTCCCCACCAGAGAGGTGACANTTAGATATTGGTCTATAATTGGCCAGAATTTCTGAATCAATGTCAGATTTCTTAAGTAAAGGTTTAATTACAGCAACATTAAAGCACTGTGGTACGTAACCATTCATTAAAGACAACTTAAGTAGATCCAAAATGTGGATATCAATTAGGGGAAATACCTCTTTAAACAGCCTTGGGATGGGATCTAGCAGACAAGTGGATGATTTGGATGAAGCTATTATTTTTGACGATTCTGAGAGCTCAACAAGACAAAAACAGTCCAAACACAAATCAGGTTCTAGTACTAACTCTAAAGCTGCATCATCTGACAGGGGACCAGGGGTAGTAGAAGGAAGGATAGTTTGCATTTTGTCTCTAATTGAAATAATTTTATTTATAAAGAATCTCATGAAGTTATCACTGTTTATAGTTGTAGGGATACTTGGTTCAATAGAGATAGGATTTTTCATTATGGTACTGAAAAGGAACTGGGGTTATTTTAATTCTCATCTATTACAGATGAATATAAATATCTGAGGCATGCTCCATTTGTTTGGTCATTTTAAATTGGACATTTTCGGAAGCGAGTGGACCAACACAGACTGAAGGTAGATGTCATTAAAGTTCTGCCTGTTCCCAAAACAACCGTGTTTATCTGACATTCGGCTCCCCAACTGGCCTTGATAGGCCGTCTTATCTCAACACGCCTGAGAAGTTTTGTAAACCAGATGCTCTCATCCCCCTCCCAATCCTGCTACTGAGGAATTCCACTGACTTTTCAGAGGAGCACAGCTGAATAAACATTCTGTCATCATTTCAGGACTCTCGCCTCTGGCCGACCTTGGCAGCCCCCCCATGAGTGTGCACAGATCTATGAGCTGGCTGCTCAACCGCCTTTGAGTCCTCCCTGACCTCTGCGTAATGTCGGCGTCATTATGTGCTTGTGTGCAAGACTTTTTTTCATTACCACATTTTTGACCTTCAACCAGAGGTCAAAAATGTGTTAGGAATTTTTTTGTCTCCAAACCTTATGTGCTATTTCTCACCACTTTTATTGTCTGTCCAACAGATCTCACTTATAAATAAGTCTTCGAGGCTCAATGTGACTTATTTGTTTAAATAAAGGTTGAATGAATAAAGTTCTAGCTTTATGGAGAGCTTTCTTATATGTTAGCAGACTATCTTTCCCAGTTAAATAAAATTCTTCAACATTAGTAGCGTGTCATTTTCTCTCCTGATTTCTAGATGCCTGCTTTAAAATACGAAACTCAGAATTGAACCAATTGGAGTCAGCTTCCTCAGATTGATTACTTTCTTTTTCAGATGAACAATTTTATCAAGTGAAGTTTACAATGAAATTGTAAAATTATCAACAAGATCATTGAAGTCACTGCTCTCTGATGCACCCTTCCTCCCAAGGATCAGTTGCTTCAGCTGGTGTGGAAAACCCTACATAGAGTTAGTTGACCTACAACAAGATGCTGGACCAGACAATATTCCTGGCAGAATGTCTGAGGATGTGCAGACCAGCTGGCTGAAGTCTTCACTGACACCTTCAACACTTCTTTGAGCAGCGTTGTTGTTTCAACATGCTTCAAGGCAATGACCTTCGAGCTTGTGCCAAAAACGTTTTTAGCATCCTGCCTCAAAGATTACTGTCTTATCGCACTCACGGCCATTATCTTGCTCTGAGAAGCACATCAAGATCCTGCTACCCACCACACTGGACCCCCAACAGTATTTGGTCCCAAACGTTTGACTGACGATGCAATAGTCACCACCCTCCTTTCAGTACAGAGAGGAGGTACAACATTAATGGACCAATGTAGAGTCAACAAGCTGTCTCTGAACATGGAAGAACTACTTCAGTCTTAAGACTTAAGTTAGTTAAACTTACAGTAAGTGCAGCTGAGTGGTCTATGAGTTGCTAAACTGGAACAAAAACAGTTACACTGCCTGGCCCCCAAAAAAAGTCACCACCAAAAAATTATTTTTTTTAGTTGGACTGCTTTTAGCTTTGATTACGGCATGCATTCGATGTGGCATTGTTTTGATAAGCTTCTGCAATGTCACAAGATCTATTTCCATCCAGTGTTGCATTAAGTTTTCACCAAGATCTTGCATTGATGACTAGGCACTAGACATGATGGGTGCATCACTTCACCTGCCTCTATTCTTACCCTGATGCGCCCATCACTCTGGAACAGGATAAGTCTGGACTCATCAGACCACATGACCTTCTTCCATTGCTCCAGAGTCCAATCTTTATGCTCCCTAGCAAACTGAAGCCGCTTTTTTTTTCTTTTTTCGATTAGCCTCACTGATTAGTGGTTTTCTTATGGCTGCACAGCTGTTCAGTCCCAATTCCTTGAGTTCTCTTCACATTGTGTGTGTGGAAATGCTCTTACTTTCACTATTAAACATAGCCCTGAGTGCTACAGTTGTTTTCTTTTATTTGTTTTCTCCAAACATTTAAGTGATCGCCAATCACAATTACCGGTAGTCAGGATTTTTTTTTCGGCCACATTTCTTCCTCGAAGACGATGGGTCCTCACTATCCTTCCTGTTTTTAATAATGCGTTGGACAGTTCTTAACCCAATTTTAGTTGTTTCTGCAATTTCCATAGAAGTTTTCTCTGCTTGATGCCAATAATTTGACCATCCTCAAACAGATTGACATCTTTTCCATGACCACACGATGTGTCTTTCGACATGGTTGTTTAAGAAATGAGAAGCAACTCACTGCACCAATTGGGGGGTTAAATAACTTGTTGCCATCTGAAAGATAATTGCTCATGCAGTAATTATCCAATAGGAGGCTCATACTTATTTGCTTAAATCCAGGCAGCAACTATTTTTTCCCCAGAACGTGTATTTATTTATTGTATTTATTCTCTTTCACTCATTTTCAACAGGTGAATATCTACAAAGGAAATTGATCTGGGAAAGTCTCAAGCCCCCTCAGATCTGCTGCTTCATAAATTCAATCAGGCCTTATCTTTATTTCTGATTGGTTTAATCTGGGTTCAATGGTTTCCTTCTGAAACCCAACTTGTTACAACACCGGTCCAAATCAGTACGTCTTCATTTAACGGTCAACTGAAACAAGTTACCCCTGCATCTACCAGTTCACGGATTTCTATGAAAAGGGGCCGTTAATGCATTCTTGAAAAAAATCTGTTAATGGGCGGAGCCTAAATATAATCCCGCCAGAACTTTTTTACGAGATCTAAACTGAAGTTCAGACTCATCAGCAGGGACTCAGTTCTGACTCCTTCTCTTCTCAGGAGACAAAGAGGAGGTACCATCTGCTGACCAGCCCTCCTCCTACCTCCCCTCAGACTGGCCACCTGGTGGGCTAAGAGGAAGCAGCCAAGGGGGGTCATTAGTGCAGAACCAGCCGCTGTTCCTCCACCCTGAGATGATGCAGCATGCTGGAGATGGCAGTGACCTGTGGAACTTGGAGCAGAAGGTAGAGGAGTTGCAGCAGAGGTTGGTCCAGCTGGAGGAGAACCGCTGCTCCTGCAACACCTCCATCGACAGGGAGGCGCCCCCCTCAGGAGTGAAGGTTCATCTGCTGGAGGAGGTCATGTGGCTGAAGAGAGAGCTGCAGGAACACCTGAGAGTCTTCAAGAACGTGTTTAGTAATGCAGACCTGCTGGCAGCGACCCATGAGACACTGGATCTGGACAAGCTGTGGGAGCTGATGAAGAGAAGAGACAAGAAGAAAATAGGAAAAAGAGGGAGAAAGAGCCGCAGCAGAAGGGAGGAGCAAGGTGAGTCCAAAAAGGTTTTCATGTTGGTCACATAAACTCTTTTTCTTTCAGCTGTTCCCTCTTCAGGGGTCTCCACAGTGAGTCATCCTCCATCTCACTCTGTCCTCACTCCAACTACCTCCATGTCCTCTCTAACTGCATCCATATATCTCCTCTTTGTCTTTTTCCTGGCAGCTGTATTTCTAACATCCTTCTACCAATATACCCACTGTCCCTCCTCTGGACATGTCCAAACCATTGTCCCTCCTCTGGACATGTCCAAACCATTGTCCCTCCTCTGGACATGTCCAAACCATCTCAGTCCGGTCTCTAACTTCATCTCCCAGCTGTTCAACCTGTGCTGTACCTCTGATGATCTCATTCCTAATCTTATCCATCCTTGTCACTCCTAAGGGGAGAACCTCAACATCTTCATTTCTGTCACTTCCAGTTATTTCTACTGTCTTTTTGTCCATGTCTCTGTCTCCAGACCATACGACATAACTGGTCTCTTTCCTTTAAGGGATGTCTGTTTCACACCTTTTTTTTCTCTCTATCCAGGTGTGTTTGCATCATTCGACCAATCAGACGTCGCTCTGCTGTTTGTGGGTGGCGCTCCTCTGAAGCTCTCCAGAGGCGCCGTCTTGTTCCAACTGTCTCAGAATCGAGGTCGGGCCTACTCCGATGCCGGCATCTTCACGGTTCCGGTAGACGGGATGTACCTGTTCATCCTCACCTTAGACCTGAGGCCAGGCTCCGCCCATGTGCTCCTAAGGCTGGATGAAGACAGGGGCGGAGCTTCCGTGTCTGTGCTGCAACAGGAAGTGACCGAGGCGGGTCTTGTTAGTGGCATGAGCTTTCTGCTGCTAAGGGAAGGGGAGGAGGTGAGACTGGAGGTGAGGAGTGGGGAGTGGGTGGAGTCAGAGGGCAACAGTTTCGCAGGATTCTTGATGCATTGGATCACCTGAGGGTGCTCTGGACAAATCAGCTGAAAGGAAGGTGGAGCCTCATGCGATACACGCACCTTATACAACAGATGAAGAGCTGTTCCAGTGAATAAACACTGACCCGAGCCCAGACCATCACAGAACCAGACCATCACAGAACCAGGCTTTTGGACTTGTTGATCTTTTTCTGTTTATAAGTTTGACTGTTAAAAAAAAAACAGATGATGTATTTAAAGTTAATCTATTTTCCTGCTGAGTTGTTTTTTGTTAACTCTAACCACAGATCATTTCACTTGCTTTGGTTCTGTTTTTTAAATTATGAATGATGTATTATTTTTGATTAAATTTGTCAGAATCTCCTTCAGAAACACAATGTGTGATTTCAGGCAAATGCAAATTAAAAACAGATTTGTGTTTTAAGCGATTTTTGATTGCAATGTCTCAAAGCTTGTTAGATCAGTATCAGTTTGAGAATGTCAGATATGCAGGTTACAAAGGAAGATTAATCTAAAAGTTGTTTTTAAGATGTGAATATATTTTTGTAAGGACTAATAATCACTGATATTTCAATAAATAATTAAACTGTCAGACTAAAATCAGGTGTTGGAACATCAGCTGTCTCAATAAACAAAACAACCCTGGTCTTCTTCACCACTGGTCCTCTTCCGGTCCTTCTGGTCCTAAAACTGTTAGGATTTTCAGGCAGGACAGAACCCAGTGGTGCAGACAAGAACTCCCATGATGCCAGGAGTACAAAAATATTATTAATGATAATAAATCAAAAGGCTGACTGTGCAGCAAACTCACTCATGATACAGGAACACAGGAGACATCAGGGGAGACCCAACAATGACGCGACAAAGGACAGAACTCACAGACAGATTTATATACACAGGCAAGACAGGACATAATTACAAATAGCTGGGAACACAGGGAGAAATCAATTAAGACAAGGAAGAGAAAAACAAGATGCACAGACAATGGATGACCACAAGATGGTGCCATCCCTACAGTACCCCTTCCTCAAGGATGCCCCCTGGCATCCCCAAAAAAAAACACCAAAATACTTGGGTGGGCAGGTAGGGGAACCGTAAGGATGGAGTGCTCAAGGAAGAGCACAAGGGCTACGAACAGACAGAACCAAAACCTGGGAACCATACATACCGGGAACACAGAAAGGTGATTGTTCTGGCGGGCAGCCAGGAGGCCGTCCATCAGGCAGAAGGTAGTCGGGCGGGCAGCTGGGAGGCCGTCCATCAGGCAGAAGCACGTCGGGCGGGCGGCCGGGAGGCTGTCTATCAGGCAGAAGCATGTCGGGCGTGCAGTCGTCAGGCCGTCCATCAGGCAGAAACACGTCGGGCGTGCAGTCGTCAGGCTGAAGCACATCGGGCGTGCAGTCGTCAGGCAGAAGCACGTCAGGCATGCAATCGTCAGGCAGAAGCACGTCGGGCGTGCAGTCGTAAGGCAGAAGCACGTCGGGCGTGCAGTCGTCAGGCAGAAGCACGTTGGGCGTGCAGTCGTCAGGCAGAAGCACGTCGGACGTGCAGTTGTCAGGAGGCGAGACATCGGGCGAAGAGACATCGTCGGGCAAGGAGGCGAGACGTCGTCGGGCGAAGAGACGTCGTCAAGCGAAGAGATGTCGTCGGGCGAGGAGACACCGTGAGGCGAAGAGACGTTGTCGGGCAAAGAGACGTTGTCAGGCGAAGAGAAACACTGGAGAGCCTCTACAGCAGGCGACGAGGAGCGCCAAGGGACCCTCTGTAGACGTGGAGGCATCGGCGGCGCGGGGACCCTCTGTAGACGAGGAGACGTCAGCGGCGTGGGGACCCACTGTAGATGAGGAGGCGTCAGCAGCGCAGGGACTCTTTGTAGATGTCGAGGTGTCTGTAGCGCGGGGACCCTCTGTAGACGTCAAGACGGTGGCGCGGGGACCCTCTGTTGACGTTGAGGCGTCAGTGGCGCGGGGACCCTCTGTAGACGTTGAGACGTCGGTGGCGCGGGGACCCTCTGTAGGCGTCGGCGGCGCGGGGACCCTCTGTAGACGAGGAGACGTCAGCGGCGTGGGGACCCACTGTAGATGAGGAGGCGTCAGCAGCGCAGGGACTCTTTGTAGATGTCGAGGTGTCTGTAGCGCGGGGACCCTCTGTAGACGTCAAGACGGTGGCGCGGGGACCCTCTGTTGACGTTGAGGCGTCAGTGGCGCGGGGACCCTCTGTAGACGTTGAGGCGTCGGTGGCGCGGGGACCCTCTGTAGGCGTCGGCGGCGCGGGGACCCTCTGTAGGCGTCGAGGGATCGGCGGCGTGGGGACCCTCTGTAGACGTCGTAGTGACTTGAGACGTTGGAGAGTCAGGATCTTCGGCGGTAGAGGCGGAATCTTTGGCGGTAGAACCAGGAGCCTAAGAGCCAGAACCAGAAGCCGAAGAGCCAGAACCAGGAGCCGAAGAGCCAGAACCAGGAGCCGAAGAGCCAGAACCAAGAGCAGAAGAGCCAGAACCAAGAGCCAAAGA